>CAXIWF010000437.1:0-64836 GCA_964036045.1 Eutreptiella sp. 'Long Island Sound 2002' | reverse complement strand
GCCTTCGGGCGGCCTCGCTGCGTTTTGTCCTGGCACTTCGATGAGATCAGCGCCGACGACGCATCGCGCCGAGCAGCGCGAGACCCGCGAGCCCGACGGGAGCCGGAGCGGGGATCACCGAAACGTTGAACCCGAACGACAGCGTCGTCAGGTCCTGACCGGTTTGCTGCACCCAGAAGGAATACTGCCCGGGACCGAGCGGTGTGTTCTCGCCGCCGATCATCGGAGCAAGGATGTCGTTGCCGACATCGGACTGCTGCGTCAGGATCCACCCGAGCAGCGGGGCCGGGTTCGGGAAGTTCGGGTCGACGGTGATCTGGTCGCCTTCCTGGATGCCGACAAATGCCACCGAATCACCCCCGCCGGCGTCGAGTGTGAGCAGATCGATCGAATCCAGTTGAAATCCATCGGCGATCGTGATTGTGAAGTAGTCGCGATCGCCAGACGTTTCGTTCGAATCGACCACACTCATCGTCGCAATGCTCTGGCCAGCACCGAATGCCGGGAACTGCGTCGGCGCGAGCCAGTCGTCCGACAGATCGCCGTCGACCGCTTCGTCGTAGACGAACGACCCGGCCGAAGCGAACGAGCAGACGAAAACACCAACTGCCACGGCGCTCGCGGTCCGAGCACCCCGCCCAAGATAAACACTCATCTCTCTCTCCGATCACGCGATTCTGAGTGTCAGGGCTACAAGTCGCGCAGCCCTGCACCGGATGCCCCGCTCCGCAGCGGGACGACAACGGAACAATGGCCCCAAAACTCCGCCCGGACAACCGGCGACCAGCAGGTTTCGGGTGATCCGGTAGGCGGGGTAGGGCCGAGTGCGCTGACTCGCAGTCGGTACACTCCACGGGTGCCGACTCCATCGCCACAGACCGGCGAACCGTTGCGACTGTTCTTGTTGCAGGGACCGGGTCGCGCCGGTGAATCGTGGCAGATCCGTGACGAGACGGTCTGCGGGCGTTCCGAGCAAGCCGAGATCCGCCTCGACAACCCGCGGGTCTCGCGACGTCACGCCCAGTTCCTCCCGACCCCGGGAGGCTGGATGCTCCGCGATCGCTCCAGCCACGGCACCCTCCTGAACGGGGTGGCCATCGAGTCCGGGCAACCCGTGCCCATCCGCGACGGCGACCGAATCGGCGTCGGCCCGTTCGTTCTCGGTGTCGGCGAGAGGCTCCCGTCCGCGACGCTCATGCTGAGCGACGACGGAGCGCGAAGGCACTCGACCATCTCAGTGACCGGGCGGGATCTTGATCCCCGCCCCGTACCGGCCAGCCGATTGCGGATGCTGTTCGAGAGCGCCGGCGAGATGCGCCGCGCCGCGTCGGTCGAGGAACTGGCGGACGCGGTCCTCGCACAATTGCTTCGGATGACCGGGTTCGAATGGGGTGCGGTCCTGGAGTTTTCCGCCGACGAATCCGCCGAGCGTTCGATCATCACCGATCGGAACCGGCCGGATGGCTCCGCCGTAAGCGCCTCCCTCCTGCGCGCCGCCCAGACGGGTACCGCGTCGCTCCTCGCCGAGCCGGATCTGCTCGGGAGCCACAGCATTGTCAGCTCGCGTACACACGATGCCATCGCGGCGACGGTTCACATCGGCGATGAACCGGCGTGGCAACTGTACCTGGCGAGTTCCGGGGATCGATCGAACCCTGACCCCGAAGCACCGATGCTTGTGGACGCAATGGTGCAGTTCGCCGGGCTGCTGCTGTCCGACCGGCAACGCGAGGATCTGGCGGTGCGCCAGACCCAGTTCCGACGCGATATCGAGTTCGCGCGCGAGGTGCAGAATCGGCTGTTGGGCGCTCCTGCCGACTCCCGAGCCGACGGCCTGGCGAGCATGCTGTCGATCCCGGGTCGCGGCGTCGCCGGCGACCTTGTCGGGTTCCGCGTTTCTCCCTCGAGCGCCCGCTACTTCTTCCTGGGCGATGTCTCCGGCAAGGACCGGCCGCCGCGATGCTGATGGCCGCGACGCAGGCCTATCTCGCGTCGCTGATCGATCAGGATCTCGGTCTCGGAGACCTCGTCCCGCGTCTGAACGGGTACCTCGCGCAGGTTTCCGCCCCGAGCGAGTTCGTCACGCTCTGGATCGGACGATTCGATCCCGAAACTCGGCTGGTCCGCTACGCCGATGCCGGCCACGGCTACGCCTTCAGAGTCCGTGACGGCGAGGTCGTGAGTCTCACCGACGCCGGAGGCCCGCCGGTTGGTGTGCTCGCCGACACGTCGTACGACGTCGCCGAGTTCGAGGCTCCACCGGGATGCCGCATCCTCCTGTGCAGCGATGGCGTGATCGAGCAGCAGAATGCGGAGGGCGAGCAACTCGGCACGCAGCGTCTGTGCGAACTGCTCGGTAAGACCCCGCTCGCCGAACTGGAGAACGCGATCATCGAACTGCTCAGTGAGCACGCGGGAGCCACCAGCTACAGCGACGATGTCACACTCGCGACCATCGAACTCTGACGGTTTGCTAACAGCCCACGACCGCGCTGGCGGCCCGCTCCAACCGATTCCAGATCGCGTTCCACGCCTCGCCAGAGCGCTCGGGCGTGCGCCGGACGAACATCGCTTCGACGCCCTCGCGCTCGGCGGCCTCGCGCATCAAGGCGTACAGCGTGCGCGCCGCGAGCAGCGGCGAACCGTTTAGGTTCATCTCGACGATTTTGGAGGTGTCGTTCGCACCGATCATCGCCGCGGCCTGTTGACGCAGATGGTCCGCATCCGCATCGGATTCCGCACGCACGATGACCAGCGGGCGCCTGGGCTGGTAGTGACGTCTCAGCATGCCCGGGGCGGGCAGCGAGTCATCCTCGACGCCGGACTTCACTCCGCCGGAAAAATCGCCGCTCAAGTCGTACATGTCGCGTTCGAGCCCGGCATCGAACAGCGCCTTCGAGAGATCGCCCGGTGTGATCAATCCGGGGCGGAGCAGTTCCAGGCAGCGGTTCGCCTGATCGATGCGCACGACCGTGGACTCGATGCCGCCCTCGCACTCGTCGCCGTCCAGAATGACCAGGTCGTCGGCGTTCGGGAACTCGTCCACGACGTGGTTCGGGCTGGTCGGGCTCGTCCGCCCGAACCGGTTCGCGCTCGGCGCGGCGAGCGGGCCGACCATCGCGATCAGCTCACGCGCGAGCGTGTGGTCCGGGCAGCGCACCGCGACCGTGTCCAGCCCGGCGGTGATCAGCGGGTCCACCGAATCGGCCTTCTCCAGCACGATCGACAACGGACCGGGCCAGAACTGTTCGGCGAGCACGCGCGCTTCCTCGGGCCAGGTCGCGACCAGTTTGCGCGCATCCTCCTCGCCGGCGACGTGGACGATCAGCGGGTCGAAGAGCGGGCGTTCCTTGAGTTCGAACACCGCGCGCACGGCAGCGGCGTCCGCGATCGGCGCGGCGAGGCCATAGACCGTCTCGGTCGGCATGGCGACGAGGTGACCGGCTCGCAGCGCATCGGCCGCGACCTTGATATCTCGGGTGATCGTGGGTGCCATCAGAGTCCGAGTTTCTCGGAGAGGAAGTCGGCGACTTGGTTGATGGGCATGCGCGTCTGCTCGGCGGTGTCGCGATCGCGGACGGTAACGGTGTCCTTGTTCGGCCCGTCCTCGACGGTCTCGCCGTCGACGGTGAAGCAGTACGGGCAGCCCGCCTCGTCCATGCGCGCGTAGCGCTTGCCGACCGACTGCTTCGCGTCGTACTCGATCAGCCCGTACTTGCCGAAGCGCTGGCGCAGCTCGCGATGCAGTTCGAGAGCGATCTCGGGCATGCCACCCTTGGCCACCAGCGGGAACACCGCCGCCTTGATGGGCGCGATACGCGGGTGGAAGCGCATGAACACCTTGCTGGGCCGGTCGGGGTCGGGCGTGTACGCCTCGCAGATCAGCGCGAGCACACCCCGGTCCAGACCAGCCGCGGGCTCGATGCAGTGGGGCAGGTACCGCTCGCCCTTGGGCTGGCCGTTGGGCGCGAGTTCGCCGCGCGTGGTATCGAAGTACTCGAGTTTGACCTTCGAGTGCTCCTGGTGCTGCTTCAGGTCGAAGTCCGCGCGGTGCGCGATGCCCTCGAGTTCGCCGTAGTCCGGCGCGGTGAACGGGTACTTGTATTCCACATCGGCGGTGCCAGCGCCGTCCTTCGCGTAGTGAGCCAGCTCGTCGGTGTCGTGCTCGCGCAGACGCAGGTTTGCGCCGGCAAGGCCGATCGATTCCCACCACGCCATGCGCGAATCGCGCCAGAACTGGTACCAGTCCTTCGCATCGTCGGCGTGGCAGAAGAACTCGCACTCCATCTGCTCGAACTCGCGCGAGCGGAAGGTGAAGTTCCGCGGCGTGACCTCGTTGCGGAAGCTCTTGCCGACATTGGCGATCCCGAACGGCAGCTTCACGCGCGTGGTGTCCACGACATTCTTGAAGTGGATGAAGATGCCCTGGGCCGTTTCGGGGCGGAGGTAGGCTTTGTCGGCTTCCCAGTCACCGGTCGCGCCGACGACCGTAGGGAACATGAGGTTGAACGCACGCGGGGCGGTCAGCGTGCCGGCCTCCTTGGCATCGGGACCAACGACGCGCCCGTACACATCGAGATCGAGTTCGACCAGCGGAGTGACGGCGATCTGGTCATCGGTCAGTTCGGTGCGGGCGTACTTCTCCAGCTTCTTGCGCGCTGCCGCTTCGGAAGTGTCGTCGCCACCGATGAACGCGTACATCTGTCCCTCACCGGAAGCCTGGCTCATGACCTGCACGTGGTCCGCGCGGTAGCGGCTCTTCGTCTCGCGGCAGTCCACCATCGGATCGTTAAACCCACCGATGTGCCCGCTCGCTTCCCACACCTTCGGGTTCTGGATGATGCAGGTGTCCAGCGGGACGATCTCGACGGGCTGGCCGTCGGGGCCGGTTGCGCCCGAGCAGCCCATCATGATGACATCTTCCCACCACGCGTCGCGCAGGTTCTTCTTGAGTTGGGCGCCGAGCGGGCCGTAGTCCCAGAAGCCGTTGATGCCGCCGTAGATCTCCGAGGCCTGGTAGATGAAGCCGCGGCGCTTGCACAGCGACATGATGTCGTCCATCGACTTGTCGGCGTTGTCGATGCTCTTGGGCTGGGTCGTCGCTTCGGTCTGGTCGGGCATTGGGGGCAATCTCGGCTGGTCGGCACGGGGTACCGGGCGGGGGTGGAAGCAGGGGGCGGAATCCGAGTCGGGGGGACGATGATACCGCAGGGCCCGGCGGGCCTGTTCCGATCGGTGGGATCAACGATCAGTCGATTTCCGGCTCGACCCCGGCCCGAGCGGAGGACCCGGGAGCGCTGAACCAGCGCCGGACCACATCGCGCCAGCCGATCCGGTCGATCCGGTCCTGCACCTGCTCCTCGATGGTCTCGAAGTCCCGGACCTGCGGAGCGAAGGCCAGCGGACGGTCGGCGTCTTCGGGGTTGATCTTCTCGAGGCCGAGCGAGCCGTCGCCGGTGACCGAGACGACCCAGCGACCGGTGTCGAGCGAGCGGTAGATCGCCTTCCCGTACTTGGCCGAGACCTGTGACCAGTCGATGGTCTCGAAGGTCGGGTCGATGACCATGGCTCCGCTGGGGGGCGTGTCTGCATCGAAGATCCGCCGAAGCCAGAGGCGTCCGTCCACCACGGCGTAGTCCACGTAGATCTCGCCGCGCGGGTCGAAGGGGGTGGCGATGGTCTTGGTCTGCCCGTCGGCGGTCCGAAGGTGCACGCTGAGGCGATTACCCGAGACGAGCAGCTCGGTGACGGCGGTCCGGCGCACGGCGGTGTTGTACTCGCTGCGGAGGCTTTCGTAGTCACGGGCGAGCGCTTCGAGGCGCTCCAGATAGACCGATGCCGCGAGTTGCGAGCGGGCGACGCTGTAGGCCATGGCGGTGCCGAGCCCGGCGATGATCACCAGCGCGCCGACCCCGACCAGGCGGACCAGGCCCAGTTTGGACAGCAGCGATTGCGATGGTGCGCGAGCAGGCATGGCCGATTCCTATCGATGCGCGCGTCAGCAACTGGCTGTGCGCACAAGGGATATCGACCAGACTCCACCGGCGTCGCCAAACGGAGCCTCGGGATCAGTACCGACGCATCACGCCGACCACGATGCCCTGAATCTTGCACTCCTTGACGCGGATCGGCTCGAACTCCGGGTTGGCGGGCTGCAGGCGGATGTGGTCGGCCTCCTTGAAGTAGGTCTTCAGGGTGGTTTCGCCGTTGGGGAGCAGGGCGACAACGCGATCGCCGTTGCGCGCCGTGTCGCGGCGCTCGACGATGACGTAGTCGCCATCGAGGATGCCCTCATCGCGCATCGAATCCCCATCCACGCACAGGGCGTAGGTGGCGTTCACTCGTCCGACGCTGGGGCCAAACAGTTCGGCGAGGTTGAGTTCGTCGTTGTCCTCGAACTTCTCGATCGGGTAGCCCGCGGCGATCTTGCCGATCAGCGGGAAACTGACCGGTTTCTCCTCATCCGGCAACGCGACGTTGCTGGCGATCGACAAAGAGCGTGCCTTGTTCGGTTCGCGAGCAAGAGCGCCCTTCTTGATCAGGGCCTCGACGTGTTCGAACACGGTGACCTTGCTGACGCCGAGCTCGTCTGCGAGCTCCTGCATCGTCGGCGAATAGCCAGAGCGGACCCGCGAGTCGCGGATGAGACGCAGAATGGTCAGTTGCTTGGGCGTCAGATTCATACGAACAGGTCTCCGGAGCAGGTGCAACGTCGTCGGAAATCGACGTCTGGGTGGTCAGTGAAAGCGTCAGGCCCTGCGACAGGGCGCGTGTGCTGAGAAAAACGAGGCGCTGGCGGCGGAGCTGGCGGTCCGCGCTGTAGAGCATGCCCTCGGTGCGGGCGCGGACCGAAAGGTCGACCCGATCGGTGGTTTCAACTGGGCCCGGCTCGGGCTGTTCGATCGGCTCCAGACCGATGACGCGCCGGATCCGGCGCCACATTGGCGCACCCCTGCCGTGGGAATCCGCGGAGTGACGCTCGCTGGAGCCGCCGGCTGCGGCGCGACGGCTCGGTGACGCCGGCGCGTACGCGCGGCTGAAGCTGCCGCCGGGGCCGAGAACGAGCAGGGGAGATTGCGTCATGGTGCGTTGACCTTCTGTCGACCCTCGCGTGGCTTCGCTCGGAACGACCCTTGGATCTGCACTCGCCGCTCCGCAGCGAATCGGGACTGGGGATGCCGGGTGGCCGGCACCGGGTAAACGGAAGGCGGTTTCTACCGCACGAGGCCCAAACAAACCGGGCCTGTTTCGAACAATACCCGATCATCGGGCAAACGCCAAGGGTCTGGGTGAAAATTTGAGAGGATTTTGTCAGGGGGAGGCCGAGCCGCCCGCCTTGGCTGCCAAGGCCAGCACGTTGCCCCGGCGTTCGACGATTCGCCGAAGTTCGAGCATGGTGACCTCGGCCCGGATGCGATGGGCCTCGAACCCGGTCGTGCGGGCGATGTCTTCGACCGAGGCTGGCTCGGTGAGGGCGTCGACGATCTGGCGCTGCACGGTGTTCAGTGTGGTCGGGTCGAATGGGGGCTTCGTGGGGTCCGTGCGGCGAGGTGCTGCGACGTCAGGGAACTGAGCGGCTGCGTCGAAGAATGTCGGGTGGGTGCCGGCGTGCTGCAGGCGAGCGGCGGTTTCGAGGGCTTCGAGGACGTGGTTCGGCTCGGTGACCATCGCGGCTCCGCCGCTCCGGATGAGGTCGAGCGAACCGGCGGAAGCGGGAGAATCGACGCGTCCGGGCAGGGCCATGACCTCGCGGGCGTGGTCCTCGACCGCCACGCGGGCGGTGATCAGCGCGCCGCTCCGGAGCGGGGCCTCGACCACGAGGACCCCGAGACTCAGCCCGGAGATGATGCGGTTTCTGGCCGGGAAGTTCTCCTGCGAGGGAGGCGTGTTCGGCGTGAACTCCGAAATGACCGCGCCGCCGGCATCGACGGCCTTCGCGAACAGGTCTGCGTTTTCTGGTGGGTAGGTGTGCTCGTGCCCGCACCCCATGACCACGACCGTCTGCCCGCCGACGCGGATCGCCGCCCGGTGCGCGGAAGTGTCGATCCCGCGCGCGCCACCCGAGACGATGCACATGCCCGAGGAAGCCAGGGCCGCGCTGAACCGCTCGGTCTGCTCGATGCCGTAGGGCGTGCACTTGCGGCTGCCAACGATCGCGACTCTCCAAGTCGGTTCGGCACGCTCGAGTTGGCCCGCACAGAACAGCACGAGCGGCGCATCGGGCAGAGCGCCCAGCAGGGGCGGGTAACCGGGCTCGCCGATACCGATGACCGTCAGGCCGAGGCGCTCGGCACTGAGCATCTGCTTCTCGGCTTCCCCGGCCGATTGCTGAAGACCGGCTTTGATCTTCCGGGCGAGCGCCGGTCCGACTCGTTCGAGGGCCTGGAGTTCGTGGGCTGAGGCCTCGAGCGCGCGCGAGACCGAGCCGAAGTGCTCGAGGAGGCGTCTGGCGATCACCGGCCCGACGCCCGAAGCGACGCGCAGTCGGAGCAGGTCAAAGGTGGAATGCGGAGCGATCACCCGTATACCGTACAGAACGCAAACGACTTCGCCAAGCGCAAAGTTGTCAGGCGGCGAGGAACTTTGCACGATCCGCGCGCTCGCAATATGTCACCAAGTGGTAACAAAAAGCAACAGCGGGCCGAGCGCCGAAAACGCCCGTTAATCCACGAAAAAAAGAGCCCGCAGGGCATTGGCCGCTGCGGACTCTTTGGGGGGGGGCATCTGAATACTCTCTGAGTATACAGATATATCTACTGGGGCCAGAGCGCTTATGAAAAATTGCTCACTTATGGGAAGATGCCGCGGAGCTTGTAGACGTTGCCGATCTGCTCGAGCGCCGCGATGTACGCCGCGGTGCGCATGTCCACGTCGAAGCGGTGACGGGCGAGCTGGACCCGGCGAGCGGCCAGCACCATGTGGCGGTTGAGTTCCTCGTCGACTCGTTCCAAGTCCCAGTACTGGTTCGAGCGGTTCTGGACCCACTCGAAGTAGGAAACGGTCACGCCGCCGGCCGAGCAGAGGATGGCGGGGAGCACTTCCACGCCCTTGTCCTGCAGGACGCGTTCGCCGGCGGGTGTTGTCGGGGCGTTGGCGGCCTCGGCGACCAGCTTGCAGTTCATCAGCTTGGCCTTGTCTTCAGTGATCATCTGCTCGAGGGCTGCGGGGATGAACACGTCGACCTGCGTGGAATAGAAGTCCTGCTCGGTGATGGCTTCGGCACCGTGTTTGGTCTTCTCGAAGCCTGCGACGCCGCCGTGGTTGCGCACGTGTTCGTCCAGGGCGATCGCGTCGAGGCCGTCCTCGTTGTAGATCGCGCCGGTGTGGTCCATCACAGCGAGCACTTTGCCGCCCCGTTCGGCCCAGAGCTTGCCGGCCCATGAGCCCACATTGCCGTAGCCGATGAGCGAGCAGGTGGCGCCCTTGATCTCGAGGCCTATCTCCGGCAGGAGCTCTGCGAGCACGTCGATCACGCCCTGACCGGTCGCCTTCTCACGACCCAGCGAGCCGCCGAGTTCGACCGGCTTGCCGGTGACCACGGCTTTGGCGTTGGGCTTGTCGGAGATCTCCATATAGGTGTCGGCGAACCACGCCATGACCTGGGCGTTGGTGCCGACGTCCGGGGCGGGGATATCGATGTCGGGACCGATGATGTTGTCGATCGCCGAGACGAAGCGTCGGGTGACGCGCATCAGTTCGCCCTCGGAGAGTTCGCGCGGGTTGCACTTGATGCCGCCCTTGCCGCCACCGAAGGGGATGCGGACCAGCGAGCACTTCATCGTCATCAGGCACGCCAGCGTCTTGACGTCGTCGAGACTGACGTGGTGGTGGTATCGGATGCCACCCTTGTACGGGCCGAGGGCGTTGTTGTGCTGGACGCGATATCCCTTGAACAGCGCGTGGTGCCCGTTGTCCATCTTCACCGGGAAGTGGACCATGACTTCGTTCTTGGGCTGCGCGAGGATGATCTGCACGCGATGCGGCAGTTCGAGGATTTCCGCGGCGTGGAGCATCGAATCCACGGTCTGCAGGTACAGGTTGTCGGGGTCACGCTCCATACCCAGTTCGTCGAAAACCGGGCTTCCCATCAGGTCTCTGCGGGGTGAGCGGATCGTTGCCTTAGACATACAAAGCTCTTCTTCGGTGAGGGACAGGGGGGCGACGAATCAACCCGCAACCGCACGGCGCGGATCCGTCGTCGAGCTCGAACTCAGTTGATCGGCAGGGCCGGGCGGAGATCATAACGCAGGTGGGCGGGCCCCAGTTCGGAGAGGGTGACCCGGATCCGCCGGTAAAGCGTTCTACTTTCGGGACCCTCACGCGTTCTCGATCGCCGGACGGTCCGGATAAGCCTCCAAATCAGCGGGCAGACGCTCCAGATCCGTGTCGTAGCCCGCGATGATGATGGTGGTCGTCGCCGCCCAATCGGCTGGTCGGGAGCGGGACATCGACGACGCGGGTGTCGTGCGTATCGACGCCGGAGGGGGCCGAGGCCTCGACCCGGCGCTTGATCGCCACGATCGTCACGTTGAACCGCTTGCGCAGGTCGAGTTCGGCCAGCGTCTTGCCTTTCCAGTCCGACGGGGCGGCCATCTGGATCAGGGCGTAGCCCTCGCCGAGTTCGACGTGGTCGATCATGAACGGGCTCAGGAGCCGGTGCGACCAGCGGTCGGCGGACTCGTCCTCCGGGCTGACGACGCTGTCGGCACCGATGCGCGAGAGGATCTTCGCCTGCATCTGGTTCGCCGCCCGGCTGATCACCCGCTTGACCCGCAGCGACTTGAGGAGGGCCGTGGTGAGCGCGTTGGCCTCGAAGTTGTGCCCGATACCCACGACCGCACAGTCCACCTGATCCACGCCCTGCAGTTTGAGCGCCTGCTCGTCGGTGGCATCAAGGGCGATGGCGAGGGTCACCTGGTCGCGGAGTTCTTCGACGATCCGCCGGTCCGCATCGACCGCGATGACCTCGGCGCCCGACGCCGCGAGATTTTTGGCGAGGCGCGATCCGAATCGACCGAGCCCGATGACGGCGAATCGTTCCATGCGGGGCATCCTACCGAGTGGGGGAGGGGTTTAGTAGATCGGGACGTCCTCGGTGGCGTACTCGATCCGTGGGCGTGATCTCGCCCGCACGGAGATCAGCGCCGCGAGCAGCGCAAACACCCCGACGCGCCCGATGAACATCGAGACCAGGATCGTGGCGCGCCCCACCGGCGAGAGTTCATCCGTGATGCCCGTCGAGAGCCCGACCGTCGAGCACGCGCTCGTGGCTTCGAAGAGCACCTGGGTCAGCGAGAGGTCCGGTTCCGAGACCGCGAGGACACCCGTGGAGATGAGCAGCAGCAGGAGGAACAGCACGACGATCGTGGCGCTCTTGCGGACCAGCGCGTCTGGGATCGTGCGTCCGAAGGCGGTGGTGACGCTCTGGCCCCGGATGTTCGACCACACCGTGAACGCGAGGATCGCGAAGACCATCATCTTTATGCCACCGGCAACGGACACCGGCGACCCGCCGAGGAACATCGTGAAGATCAGCGCGAGCAGCGCGAGCCGGCCCATCTCGCCGGTCTCGATGGTGTTGAAGCCGGCCGTGCGGTTCACCGACATGAAGTGCGCATCGAGCAGGATCAGGTGCAGCGGCTCGCTGGTCTGTGCGTACTCGCTGATGACGATCAGGACGTATCCGATCAGGTACGCGATCAGAGTCGCGCCGACGATGATTTTGGTGTTCAGGTTGATCCGGATCAGACCGCCGTTCGGGTTAAGCCGCCGATGCCGGAACTTGGCCACCAGAACGTCCCAGACGTTGCGGAGCACCGGGAATCCGATGGACCCGAGGATGATCAGCGGCGCGATCACGAGGTGAGGAATCCAGTGCCCACGCAGCCCGATCAGGCTGTTGTCGGTTGTCACGAACCCGGCGTTGGTGAACGCGCTGACCGAGAAGTAGATCGAGTGGTACACCCGATCGCCGACCGAAACCATGTCCGCGGGCATGCCCATCCACTCTTCGGGCCATGCGAAGAACAGGATCGCCGCTCCAACGGCCTGCACCGCGTGCGTGAAGATGATGATGAACGTCACCAGTCGCTGGATCATGATCTGGCCGGACCAGCCCTGCTCGGTGCCCTCGGCCATCGATTGCGTCGCCTTCAGACCGAAGCCGCTGCCGAACAGGCTCGCCAGCAGCGCCCCGAACACGATCACGCCCAGCGCACCCACCTGGATCCAGATCAGGATCACGATCTGCCCGAACCGCTCGAAGCCTTCTCCGGTCGGGCGAACGACCAGCCCCGTCTGGCTGATCGCGCTCACGATCGTGAACGCCGAGTCCAGCCACGTGATCTCCTGCCCCGGCGGCGTGGCTCGCGGCAGCTTCAAAAGCACCGTGCCGATCATGCTGAACACCGCGAACGAGCCGATGAACACCAGCCCCGAAGGGATGCGCGTCTGCACCAGTCGCAGGTAGCCGCGCACGATCGCCGTCAGCGCGAGGATCAGCATCACCGTGACGAGCGCGGGCCACCACCAGATCAGGAGCAGTCCGACCGACGCCGTGATCCATTCCGGGCGGGTGATCGCCAGGTACTCCGCCTGTTGGTGCGGCGCCGTCTGCTTGAGAAGGCGCTGGTCCATGTAGAGCAGGGCGGTGTAGGTCAGCAGCAGCAGGATCTGCGTCGCCATCAGCAGGCCGTGGGCGATCAGCGGCTCGCGCCAACCCTCGGCCAGCAGCGTCGGGATGACCGAGCCGATCGCGACCGCGCTGCGCAGGCCCTGCCAGCGCAGAGGGGACGCGATCTGTCGACGCAACCGGCGATCGGGAGTCTTGGACACGCGCACAGCGTACCCAAGGGTGCCCGCTCACAACACCTCATATCGCGTTAGGCCCGCTCGCGCAGCGCCCGGCGGGCGCGGCGATACGCCGAGACGACGCGAGCCGGTGTTGCCCCGAATTCCTCCGCTACCGCGGCGTTTGTCATGGGTGGACTGCCCCCGAGCCCGAATCGTGCGCCGACGAGCGCCCGATCCTTGTCGCGGAGCGGGGCGGCCTTATCGCGCACGAGCCCGAGCAGGCCCGGATGCACCTCGACCAGCGGTTGCCACGGCGTCAGCCGGCGCGTCCAGTCGTCGAGCTCGGCCCGACCCGTCGAGGCCCGCCCGATCCCCTCGGCGGCATCGAGCCCGTCCGAGTCGATCGCGCTCAACGACCTGTTCAGCGCCAGCGATACCGGTGACGCCAGACGCCCGAAGGTTGTCAGCGATTTGCCCGGTCGCACCGGGTGAAACGTGCCGGTCGCTCGACACGCCGCATCCATTGCCAGTCTCACGATCCGCCGGATCTGGTCCGGACGCAGCGTGAGGAGCCCGAAGCCCAGACGCTGCTCGATCGTTCGTACCACCAGCGGGAATTGCGTCCGCACGAGCATCCGCTGCAGCCCGAGTGCCCAGCGCAGATCGGTCTCGATCGCGTCCACCGCGGTGCCGAGCGCCATGCTCGGCGCGAGATCGTCGATGGCGCGTCCCGCGCGGGTCAGCAGCAGGTACCGGGCCGCGCCCATCTCTGCTTCGCGCGATGCTGCGAGTTGGGGCATCGCCTCGACGGAGGCGAGCAGAGCCTTTGCCTCCAGAACCGGCGTTTCCAGCACAAACTCGGTCGCACCCGACGTTCTCAATATCTCGTCCGCGACCCGATTGAGGTCGAGTTCGTCTGGAGCATCCGCCGGCATGATCCGGTCGCGCCAGTCGCGCAGACGCGACGCGTGCTCATCGACCGCGATCCGGAGCACGCTCGTGCGCGCCCGCCCGTACCGCTCGGCGATCACACCCGGCTTGAGGCCCCATTCCACCGCCCGCGCGATCACCCGGCTCTGCCGCTCGGCCAGATTCGTCCGCACGCGGAACATCGGCTCGCCCGTCGCCTCGTCCGCGGCCTGCAGCGCTCGTCGCACCGCGCCGACGCTCCGACCGCTTCGCTCACTCAGCCGCTGGGCGATGGGTGCAAACCGACAGCCCAGCCGCGTCCGATAGCGCAGCGCTCGCCGGTACAGCCAGTCCCGCTCTTCCTCGCCGACACGCTCGAACGAACGCGCTCGCTCCAGCCGGTCGCCCCGCCGGTCCTCGAAGGCCTCGACCACATCCGCGCTGAACGCCAGTCGCGTCACCCCGCTGGTGTCCTGGTATCGCCTCGCCACCAGCCCCTGTCGCCGGTACCGCTCGATGCTCCGGCGGCTGACGCCCCAGCGCTCCATCAGGTCCTCGGTCGAGAGCGTCTCGCGCCCGAGGTCTGCTTCGCCGATCTCGGCGACCTCGGACAGGTGTTCCAGCATCGAAGACAGGTCCGCGATCAGCGCCTCGCCGACGACCATCTCCTCCGGCGCATCCTTCGGGCGATACCCCGTGACCCGGAACACCACCCACTCCATCGGATACGTCGTCGCCGCGTCGATCTCCATCGCCAGCGACTCGGTGCGCTCCACACACCGGCGCAGCGCATCGCGCGGCGTGTATCGCAACTCGGCGACGAGATCGCTCAGCGCATCGAGCCGGATTGAGGACAGCTTCGGCACGGTGTCAGCGTACCGCAATCCCGGTGGGGATCAGCGGATGCCGTTCAAACCGACGCCCATCGCGTCGGCTTGCGTTTCTCGATGATCCCCAGCGCCGCGCAGCGGTCGAAGAACTCGTCCACCGCCTGGCGGTGCCGGTCGGTCATCTCGTAGCGCAGCAATTCGCCGAGGTAGGTCCGGGCGGTGTCGAGTGGCCAGCCGCGCAGCGATGCGCGTTGCCCGATGATCCAGTCCATCCGGGTCGCGTTGTGCCGGCGCTGCCGGTCGAGAACCCGCGCGATTGTCTGCAGACGCCCCGCCTCGACCGCGCCCGCCCGGCACATCCACGTCGCGTAGACGAAAGGCAGCCCGGTCAGATCCTTCCATGCCTCGCCGAGGTCCAGCTGGTGCGGGTAGAGCGCCGCTGGCGGTGAGTCCGTGATCACCTTGTCGCCGATGATCAGCACCGACTCCGGCCAGTCGGCATCGGCGATTGACTCGCCCCGCTCCGACCGGTGCTCGTCCACATCGAAGTCCACGATCCGCGGTAAGGCCCCCGACCGCTCGTGGAGCACGATCTTCGCCAGGCTCACCGAGGTGTGGCTGTCCACATCCGCGTGCAGCGTCCGGATCTCCTCGATCGGGCGACGCGAGAAGATCCTGACCGTCATCGTCGGCCCGTCGCAGCCGATGATGCTCGCCGGAACCAGTTCCAGCGGCTCCGGCGAACGCTGGTAATCGATGATCGAGGCCAGCGCGAGTTCGACATCCTTGTCCAGCAGCAGGTCGATCAGCCGGCTCGGGGCCGTCAGCGTCAGTTCGACATCGCCGAGCTTGCCCAGCCCCTCGATCAGCGGCAGCGTGTTGAGGTAACTCACCGCCCCGACCTTGGCCGGGGACCAGGTGGACGGGGACTCGCTCGATTCGGTGGCAGTAGGAGTGGTCATATCGCTGCTACTCTAGGTCGCACAGGAGCGAGACTCATGCCCGGCGCGACCGACAAACAGACCCAGCCCGTCGTCCTCATCGGCGCCGGTGGCCACGCCAAGGTCGTCGCCGACGCCATCCTCGCCTCCGGGGGCACCATCGCGGGCTTCTACGACGACACGCCCGACCCGTCCGCCGCCGTCGTCATCCCCAGCGCGACCCACCTCGGCCCGCTCGTCAGCGCCCCCGCCGAAACCCGACCGCTCATTGTCGCCCTTGGATCCCTCGACCTCCGCCGCACCTCGATCGACGCTTGCGCGAAGTGCACTTTCGCAAACGCCGTCCACCCGCAGGCCATCGTCTCCCCCCGCGCGACAGTCGCCCCGGGCTCGCTCATCGCCGCCCGGGCGGTCATCAACCCCGGCGCCCGCATCGGCCCCCATGCCATCATCAACACCGGCGCGATCGTCGAGCATGACTGCTCCATCGGCGAAAACACCCACATCGGCCCCGGCGCGATCCTCAGCGGCGGCGTCACCGTCGGCAGCGACACCCTCATCGGTTCCGGAGCCATCGTCCTGCCCAGTGTGAAGATCGGCTCGAATTGTGTGGTCGGCGCCGGCGCGGTGGTCACCAAAGACCTGCCCGACGGCTCGCGTGCGGTCGGTGTGCCGGCTCGGACTTACTGATCGCTCTCGGGTGATTCGGCGTTGAAGTCGCTCCGAAACGCCCGCGCCCGCTCCAGCAGCGCGTCCTCATCCACATCCGACGGCTCCATGGCGAAGTGCCACCGGATCCGCGTCTGCTTCGTCGCCGGCCACGCCATCGCCACCAGGTCGAACCCCGGCCACTCGTGCATCGGCGCATCGGTCTTCGCGCTCGTGATCAAGGGCTCGTACCCGTCCTTGCGCAGACGCACTTCGTACGTCCCGAAGTAGGTGAACCCCACCTCCAGCGGCGTCCGACCAACCTCCACATCGTTCAGGTACACCTGCGCTCCGGTCGGCTCCGAGGTGATCTCGATCGTTCGCTGCACGCAGCCCGTGCTCGCCAGCAGGATCGCGCCGAGCCCGAGCACACCGAGACCGCACATCGCCCGCTTCATGACCCCGCCTCCTGCTTCGATCGGCGTTTCGCCTCCTGCGGCGTGTCGAACTCGTCGCCGCGGAACATCGAGCCCAAGTAACTCTGGCGCACCATCGGATCGTTGATCAGCTCCCGTGGCGTGCCCTCGCGCAGCACCAGACCCTCGTCAATGATCGAGGCCCGGTCGCACACCGAGAGCGTCTGCTGCACATTGTGGTCGGTGATCAGGACCGCGATTCCCAGATCGCGGAGGCGCCGGATCTCCGCCTGCAGGTCTTCCACCGCGAGCGGGTCCACGCCCGAAAACGGCTCGTCGAGCAGGATCAGGCGCGGGTTGGTGACCATTGCCCGCGCGATCTCCAGTTTGCGACGCTCGCCGCCGGAGCAGGTCCGGGCGGCCTCCTTGGCCTTCTTGGCGAGGTCGAAACGGATCAGCAGTTCATCGCACTTCTTCTTCCTTTGGGCACGGGTCATCCCCGGCTGCGTTTCGAGGATCGCCATGAGGTTTTTCTCGCAGCTCAGCCCGCCGAAGATCGAAGGCTCCTGCGACAGATACCCCATTCCCGCGCGCGCCCGGCGGTACATCGGCAGGCGCGAAACATCCCGGCCCCGGAACATCACCGTGCCCGAATCGGGCTCGATCATGCCCATGATCATCCGGAAACTCGTCGTCTTCCCGGCCCCGTTCCGCCCGAGCAGGCCGACGATCTCCGCCTCGCCAATGGACAGACCGACTCCCTTGACGACCGTTCGGTCCCCGAAAGTCTTGCGCAGGTCCTGGGCCTCGAGCAGAGCAGGCATGGGGGCAGTGTACGCGAATCACGCTTCGGATCGCCCAAACGGCGATTCCGTCACCGGATCAAGCGCAGGCACATCGGGTAGCGGTAGAAATCCCCGCGATACGCCGCGATCGAGGCCAGGATGCTCCCGACCAGTCGCAGTACCCACAGGCCGAAGAACGCGAGTCCGCCGAAGATCATTGCGAAAATGACCCCGATCCCCAGCGTCACGATCGAGAAGATGATCCCGGCGACGATGATGCCGATCGTGTAGATCAGCAGCGAGAGCTGGAAATTCACCGCCTCCTTTCCGTGATCGTCGAGGAATTCCGAGTCGTCGCGCCGGACGAACCACATGATCAGCGTCACCAGCGGCCCGAGCAGCATGAAGTCCAGAAGGCTCAGCAGCCCGGCGAGGTGGTTGAGCATCGCGTACTGGCGCTCGCTTGAGTTCGCCGATTCGTCGCGCAGGCGTCCTCGCCCGGCGTGACCGTGCCAGCGGTACTCGCGGTTCTCATCGCGATAGGGGGTCGTCCGATCTTGTGCCATCGTCGCCATGTGCTCCTCCCGGGGCATCGCGATCGACGCCCCGGACCCTGCTTGGGAATCTGCCCCGCCCGGTTTCACGAATTCGCCCACAGATAGTCGCAAACCCGCTCCTGCGCGTACAGTTGCCGCCATGCCCGCGCCCGCTCCCAATCTCAGGCCCACCATCGCCGTCTCCATGGGCGACCCCAACGGCATCGGGCCCGAGGTCCTCGTGAAGGCCCTCGCCGACGCCGAACTCCGCCAGTCGGCCCGCTTCATCGTCCACGGCCTGTCCGCTCCGATGCACACCGCCGCCGACGACGCGGGCGTCCCCCCGTTCTGGTGGAGAGTCAGGGCCGGCTCACCTCTGTTGGAAACCGCTGGCTCCCACGATGTCGTCCTGATCGACCACGATGAGACCGCCCTGCGCCTCGGTTGGTCGGACGACGAGCGCAAAGCCACCAAGGCCTCCGGCGCTCTCTCCTTCCGATTTGTGGACGATGCCATCTCGGGGGCCAGAGGCGAGCTGCCCGCCCACCCGAAGGCCGACGCCGTCGTCACCGCCCCCATCAGCAAGCACGCCTGGGTCCTCGCCGGGCACAGCCGCTGGCCCGGTCACACCGAACTGCTCGCTGAACGGTTCGGCGCCACCCGCAGTCGCATGATGTTTGTCGCTCCGAACCTGCGTGTGATCCTTGTCACCGCCCATGTCCCGCTCACGCGAGTCGTGAACGACCTGACCATCGGGCGCGTCCACGACACGATCGACCTCGGCGCCGAGGCCTGCCGGGCTCTCGGTATCGAGCGCCCACGCATCGCCGTCGCCGGGCTCAACCCGCACGCCGGCGAAGAGGGGCTGCTCGGAGACGAGGAGAAGCGAATCATCGTGCCGGCCATCGCCCACGCCCTGCGCAACGGGATCACCGTGGAGGGCCCCTTCCCCGGCGATACGGTTTTTAACGCCGCGATAAAGGGTCGCTACGACATGGTCGTGGCGATGTACCACGACCAGGGCCTGATCCCCGTCAAACTGCTCGCCTTCGATTCCGCCGTGAACGTGACCACCGGCCTGCCGGTCTGGCGCACCAGCCCGGACCACGGCACCGCCTATGACATTGCCGGCAAAAACCTCGCCGATTGCGGCTCGATGAAGGAATCGCTGCGCCTCGCCGTGCGTCTGGCGTCGAGCGAGATGATCAGTCGATGATCACGAACTGCGACGCGATCGATGCGCTCTCGGGCATCCGCGCGAGTTCGGCCATGATCGCGAATTCGTTGGTCATCTCCTGCACCGACTCGTTGTAGTTCACCCAATGGAGGGTGAGCCCGAACATCACGAGGCAGCAGATCCATGCCCCGAACTCGGCCTGCCTCGTGCGGCGGCAGAAGTAGATCGCCCCGCAGCAGACCGCCAGGGTCAGGAGCTTGTACATCACGAGTTGCTGGGCCGAACCGATCTCGACCATCTTCCGCGCGATCGGGTTTGCCTCGACCATGCCCGAACCGCGCATGTATGTGAGCGTATAAGCAAGGTCGGCAAGACCCATGAGCATCACCGCCAGCAACACGAGATTGATCCGGCGTGCCCGCGAACGGAGCGCCGGGCAGTCAAATTTCCGGGCGAGCCGGACCGGCAGTGATCGCGAAGCGAGGTCGTCGATCGTCAGGCTGGCGGGGATCGTGCTCATGCTCGTTCCTCGACGCGGCGGGAAATTCGCCCGGCCGGGTGGACAATCCTTCGTATCGGCCGATTTCAGAGGCCGAATCAGCCGCCGGGCCCGGATCGCCGACATACAAAACAGACACGGAGAACCGCATATGCCCGAGCGACGCGAGTCGGCACGCCAACAGACCTATACGAATCAGGCCGTCGGTCTGTTGCATCGCCCCGCGAGGGGTTTCTATCGGGCCGTCCCGATGCTGCTCCTCGGTGCGGTTCTCGGGCTCGCGCCGCAGGCCGCTTTCGGTCAGGTCGAGACGCCCATTTATGTGGACGATGCGCCGAGCGCCGAGACCGCTATGTCCCGCGCGCAGGAACTCGCCTCCGTCGGAAACGTCAGCGAAGCCATCGCGGTCCTGCAGCGAGCGCTCAACGAGTTTTCCGGTTCGGTGACCGAGTCCGACCAGTCCGACATTTTCATTAGTGTCCGCGAGCGCATCCATCGGTTGCTCCTGGACGACCCGGACAAGCTCGAGCGATATCGCACGCTTCAGAACGCGCAGGCCGAAGCGTTGCTGAGAACCGGTGACCTGAAGCGCGTCGAACGCCTCTACCTGCTGACCACCGCCGGCTGCGACGCTGCGCTGCGCCTCGCCCAGCGTCAGATCGAGGATGCGCAGTTCCAGAGCGCGGCCCTCACGCTCCTCCAACTCGACCGCCACCCAGATCGAGCCGATGGCCGCGCCCGCGCGGCGTTGCAACTGCTCGCGCTCAGCGCACGCTACTTCGGCGACAAACCCGCGGACCGCGCGCTTATCCGGCGCGCCGAATCCGCCATCGCTTCGTGGGCGTCCGCGCTCGGCGTCGATCCGCCTTCCACGCAGCCCGTGACCGCACCCGCTGAGGCGTTGACGCGCAACGCCTTCGATACCGCGCCCGCCGGTGCCCTCGAAGGCATGCTCTCGCGACCACTCGCCAGCGACCGACTCGGCGAGCCCAACGACCTGCTCAGCAACCTGAGTTCACGCAACGCCAGCCGACGCCTGCCCCAGGATGCGCTGATCCTACACGCGGTCCCAACCATCTACCGCGATTCGGTCATCGTGAACGATTCGGTCACCATCTCCTCCTGGAACCGCTTCACCCTGAAGCTCAACTGGCGTGTCCGGGTCGACGCGCCCATCGTCTCCGAGGCCATGGGCACCGCCTACGGCGTCGATGACCTCTCCAGCGTGCAGGTCGTCGACGACACCGTCATTGCCGTCACCGGCCTCTCGATGAGCGGACGCAGCGCACCCGAACGCTACGTCATCGCGCTCGACGCACGCACCGGCCAGCAGCTCTGGGGCACCTCGCTCGCTCAACTCGGCGTCGCCGAGCTCGCTACCTCCGCCATCCGCGGACGCCCGTCCATTGACCAGGGCGTCATCGTGCTCAACGCCGTGCGCCACTCGCGCGAGCAGCGTGTCATCTCAACTGTCGTGTTCGGCCTCGATCTGGGTACCGGCGAACTCCTCTGGACGCGACCCGCCGCGTCCATCGGCGTCCAGCCCTACGGCTGGAACGTTCCCGCGGTTGACGCCGGCGTTCCCGGCAACGGCCTCGTCTATCGCACCGATACCGTCGGGGTCACCACCGCCATCGAAACCGTCACCGGGCGCACACGCTGGATCCGGCGCTTCGACACCGGCGGCATGTACGGCGGGCTCGCCGCGTCACCATGGATGAACAACCGCCCGGTGCTCCACGCCGGCGCGGTCTTCACCGTCGCCCCCGGCGGCAACCGCGTCTACGCCCTCGACGCCATGACCGGCCGAACCCTCCAGTCGACGCCGGCCTCCCTCTGGGGAACCCCCGCGTACCTTCTGGCTACCGATGAGCACATTGTCGGTGTGTCAGAGAACGAGATCTTTGCGCGCCCCTACGACGCCGACATCTACCGGGCCACCGAGAGCGATGAACGCTTCGAGGACGAATCGCAAGCGCGTCCCGTCAACATTTTCTCTTCGAACCCCCGCGGCATTCGCGGGCGTGTCGTCGCCGCAGGAGACAGACTCATCGTTCCCACCGACAGCGGCGTCATCGTCGTTGATGTCGCCGAGGCCTATGCCGCGGCCAGGAGCGGACAGCCGGACGGCTACACCCCCAACGAGATCCGTCTCGAGCGGCCCGGCCAGATCGCCGCCGTCGACGGCCAACTCGTCGTTGCCGATGACCGCTCCGTCCACAGCTACTCCCTCTGGTCCGTCGCCGAGCGTTACCTCAGCCAGGCGATGGAAGAAGACCCGACCGACCCGGACCCCGCCATCACCTTCGCCGAGCTGTCCTATCAGGCCGATCAGGGCGACGCGATCCTCCCCGCCGTGGATCACGCCCTCCGCGCCCTCGGCGCCGATCCGCTCTCGGAGGACAACGACGGTGCACGCACCCGCCTGTTTCACGTCATCCTCGAGATGATCAACCCGCAACGCGCCGAGCGGGCGGTGATGACGCGACTCACCGACGAGACCCGCGCTGAACTCATCAACCGCCTCTCACTGACCGCGTCACGACCCACCGAGCGCGTCGCCTACATGATGGCCGCCGGCGACTACTACGAGACTTCCGGCCAGATCGGTGAAGCCATCGACATGTACCAGCGCACGCTCGAGTCCGAAGAGCTCGCGAGTGCCACGGTCGAACTCGAACGCACCGGTGTCCCCGCCGGAGTGGAAGCGACGCGCCGGATGCGCCGGCTCATCGCCGGCGCGGGGCGCGAGGTCTACGCACTCTACGACGCCGAGGCCGAGCGCGCCGTCCGTGAACTCCCCGACGACCCCGGCCCCGACGACTTCGAATCCGTCGCCCGACGCTTCCCGCTCGCCGAACAGACCCCCGAGCTCTGGACCCGCGCCGGCGAGTCCTACCTCGCGAGCCAGCGCATCCCCCTCGCGGTCTTCGCCCTTGAGGAAGCGGCCACCGCCGCCGAAATCATCTGGCCGGCCGACGACCCGCGCGTCGCCGCCGTCTACTCGCGCGTCGTCGCCATGATGCTCGAGCAGGGGCGCGTGAACTCCGCCGTCCAGCGCATCCGGCGCGCCGCCGATCAGGGCATCCCGCTCGCGATCGCCATCGACGGCAATCAGCTCGACACCGAAGGGGTACGCGAGTTCGCCGTCACCCTCGCCCAGCGACGCGAGCGTCGCCCGGTCATCGGCGAGAAGATCACGCCCGGCTCGACGCTCGAGGGCTGGGTCGCCGCCAGACTCGAATCGCCCGGACGAGAGATCCGTGCCGATCGGATTGTGATGCGCCGCACCGACTCGCGCATCGGCGTGTTCGCACAGTCCGAAGACGGCGCCTCGCTCACTCAGCTCTGGGGCGATGTTCGCGACGAACTCCCGCTGCGCATCGACGGCGACCGACTCATCCTCGCCACCATCGTCGACCGCGCCGAGAACATCGACCACCTCATCCGCGCACGCGATCTCGACACCGGCGAGATCCTCTGGGAGTCCCAGCCCTTCCGCGCCCAATTCGGCGACGAGGCCATGCCTCAGCCCGAGATCTCGCGCATACCCAGCGTGCAAACGCCGCTGCGCTCACGCGTCCGCATGAACGAGATCACCTACAACTTCGACGGCTCCATGATGACCCTCTTCGAGCGCAGCGGGCGAGCCCTCGCCATCGATCTCTCCGACGGGCGAACCCTCTGGACCCGCACCGAGCTCATGGACATCGTCCACGACATCGACGCCAGCGCCGGCCTCATCGTCGTCGCCGGGTCAAACCTCCGCGAGAACCAGTGGTTCGACGTCAACCACCGCCCGGAAGACCGCGACGCTGTCGTTCACGTCCTCGAAGCGCGCACCGGACGCACGCTCCACACCCGCGAAGAGCCCGTCGCCATCCGCTGGGTGCGTGTCACGCCGGAAGCCGAAGCCATCCTCGGCCTCGAAGACGGCATCGTCTCCCTCGACGCCCATCGCGGCATGGTCCGCTGGCGCAACGAAGCCCAGTTCCTCTCCTCCAGCCGCACCGGCCTGCCGATGGCCGGCAAGTTCATCGTCCGCGGCGCGGACAACCTGCTCTGGATGATCGACCCCGCCAACGGCATCGTCGGCAACGACCCGCTCGACGTCCGAGGCCGTCTCGATCGCGGCTTCGGGCGCATCGAGGTCACCGATCTCGCGAAGAACTTCGCCGTCGTCACCGAGCGCGGGGTGGTCATCCTCGATTCCCAGGGCGAAACCGTCGGCGCGGATGTCTCGGCCGAAGAGGCCATGGTCATCCCCGCAGCCTTCGGCGCAGAGCACTTCGTGCACATCACCCGCGACGGCATCCCCGTTGATGAGAACTTCTACCGCTACCGACTCACCGTCTTCGACCTGCCCGACGGCAAGGCCGTCGCCGAAGCCGGCATCGAACTCCAGGGCGACCCCGCCACCGTTTCGCTGCTCGACGACATGATCATCGTCTCGGCCTATCGCAACAGCATCATCCTGAGCGCGCCCGCGCCCCAGAACCCCGATCGCAAGCCGCGGATCAACCCGTCCACCATCCGCCCGATCATCCCCAGCGATGTGAAGCCCGGGCCGGCCGGTGAAGACGACGAACCGGACGACGCGCCGCAGCCGCCGCAGGTCCGCCCGCTCGAGGCGCTCCCGCCCGGCTGATCCCGCGCGTACCATTCGGCGATGATCCGCCGACGCACACTCGCCCTCGCACTCGTTTCCCTCCTGCTCGCGGCTGTCCCCGCCTGCAAGGACAACCCCGACGAGTCTGATCCTTCACCGTCCTCGGTCCCCTTCTCCATCGAATCCCGCGCGAGCGCACCCCCGCCAGACGACCTCGTGCGGTCCACGCGCACCGTCGAAATCACCGAGGGCGAGTCCGCGGCGCTCACCTTTGTCGCTCTCCATCCGCCGACGGACCCCGAAGCGCCCGCGGCCACCCTCGAAGACACCGTCACCATCCGTTTCGCCGCCGGCCTCGATCGCGGCGCCAGCGGCGTCGAGATCTACGACTCGACCGAAGCACGCAAGCGCGATTTCTCCTTTTCCTTGAGCAACCCAGACCTGCCACGGGGCTTCGTTCACACCATCGAAGGCATGCGCCCCGGCGAGATTCGACGCGCCCAGATCCCCTGGCGACTCGGCTACGGCGAGAACGGCCGAGGCGAGATTCCCCCCTCCACCGACCTCGTCTTCGCCGTCGAACTCGTCTCCATCGACTGATCGGCGATTTCTGAGTTGCGGATTGGCTGCCGTGGTCTCACCGACGCGTGCAGGCCACGCGGACGTAAAATTTACCCAGTCTGCGGTGTGATTGAACGCAGCGTACATCCCGACCTAAGAACGGGAATCACTCGATCGAACGAGCGTTACCACCGGAATCGGTGAGCCGCCTATCGCGCGCCAACCGGGCTCTGATCGTTGAACGTGCATCCCGGTCAAAATACCTGACTATTTCCGACGAGATAAGTAAACTCCCCTAGCCGTCACTTCGATGTACCACCGTCCGAGTTCAGGGTCCGATCGACTCTAATCCCTACCGAGGCGTGGAATGAATCTGGCGATCAGGAAGGTACACATTCCAAGTCAGGTGGCGCGTCAAACGACCGTGGTGATCGCCGACCCGTGCCGATTCGCTCGTGAAACCCTCAGCGCGGCGCTTGGTGCACGCGGCTGTCACTGTGTGCAGACATCGACCGTGGACGAGTTGTTCGGGGTGCTCTCCATCGGCGTGCCCGACCTTCTGATCCTCGATCCGCTCTTTGATGACGGCAAGGGGGGCGCGGTGCTCCGGCGTCTCCGATCCGATCGGGATACAAGGTCCATCCGCGTGGTCATTGCCACGGAAGTGGCGCAGCGGCAGGTTGTGCTGGCGTTCGCATCGCTCGGCGTCGAAGCCTACATGCTCAAGAGCCGCTTCAGTTTCAACCGCCTCGTTTCGATCGCCGGCCTCACTCAGTCCGGTTGCGGCAGAAGCGGCACAACCGGGCGAGGCGCGCACACCGCCGGCGCGCAGCGTCTGACCATCGGCAACGTCGCGGAACGCGCGTCGGAGGTGCAGTCGTCAGGGGGGCTTCGCGAGCGGGTCGAGTTTGCGGGCGAATCCTGCGGTGTACACATCGGGTCGACAGCCGTCGATTACGCAACGCCGCCCCTGTCTCCTCAGGGGCCGACCGTATCAGCGCCCGCCGACTCACCGGTCGAGCTTCCGGATCTTCCCGAACCGATCCTGCTCGACGAGGACCCCGCCGAGAAGCTCAAGGGTCTGAAGCCGGTCATCAAGCGTTCAGACCTCGACGAGTTGCTCGAACAGGGCGAGGAAGTCAGCGCGCTCTCGCCGACGGTCACCCAGGTCCTCAAGCTCAGCCAGAGCCAGAACTGCTCCATCGATGCCATTGTCGACGCCATCAAGATGGACCACGCCATCGCCCTCAAGATCCTCAAGCTCGCCAACTCCAACGTCTACTCCAGAGGCGAGCCGTGCGCCTCCATCCGTCAGGCTGTCGTGCGGATCGGCCTGGAGCAGATCCGGGACGCTGTACTCAGCATCAGCGTCATTGACGGCTTCTCCTCCGAAGCGACCGCCGCGGGTCTTGATACCGGTCAGTTCTGGGAGCACGCCATCGCCACCGGTGTCATCGCTTCCCAGATCGCGTCGCACACTCGCGAACTCACACCCGATACCGCGTTCACCCTCGGTCTGCTCCACGATGTCGGGCGCGCCGTCCTCGCGACCGCGCTCGGTCACCAGTATCTGCACATCGTGCAGACCGCTGCTCGCCTCGACCTCCCGCTCGAACAGGTCGAAAAGCGGATGCTCCTCTTCGACCACGCCGAGGCCATGGATCGTTCGCTCCGGCGCTGGCAGTTCCCCAAGTACCTGCTCAACCCGATCGTCTTCCACCACCTCTCGGCCGCGAACATTCGGGGCCAGGCACCGAACGAGATTGAGGCCTGCGCCGCGCTTGCGCTCGCGAACCGCATCGCCCACGCCATGCTGCTCGGAACCTCGGGCAACGACGCGATTTACGGCTCGCTCGACCTCGCCGACGCGATCCGCCTCCCCCCGGGGCTCATGCAGACCATCGAACGGACGACGCGCGAGCAGACCGACGACCTCAAGTTCACGCTGTTGCAGTCCGCCGGCTCGGGCACGAACTGGACCGAGCGACGCCAGTCCGTCATCGCAAGGCTCCCGGCCGACTGCCAACCTGTTGCCGTTTCCACCGATCCCGACCGCGACACCGTCGCCATGTTCTGCAGGCAGTTGACCAGCCCGCACAGCGAGGCGCCGCCGAATCTCGCGGTCGTATCGATAGATGATGCGCGCAGCCGATTTTCGCTCGCGACCAAGCTCCGCGCTGCCGATGAAGTCGCCGGTCGTCGCCTGCCCGCCATCCTCTGTTCAGCCGGCGGCAAATTCACACTCGACGACGCCACGATGGACCAACGACCGCACGCCAAACTCCGCATCCCGTTCACCGTGGATCGATTCGTCAAAGCGGCGAACGCGCTCAGCCTTGAGCACGCCCCGGTGATCCCCTTCGGCTGAGCGCTCGCGAAGCGAACAACAAACCTCCTCCGTTGGCGGGGCGGGCATCTTGCTCGCCCCGCTGCCTTTGCGCCCGCACAGAAGTCCGCTCGGCAACGCGTGCTCACCCGTTCACTCGGATGGCGCCCGCCCGGCAGCGCTCCAGTGCCGGGTTCACAGCCGGAGTCGCAGGCCAGGCGAACTCGCCGATCAGCATCCGTGCCCGCGCGAGCCGGTATCCCCACCCATGCTTCGCACCCTCATTTTCGTGCCCGGGCTCCTCGCGCTCCTCCTGTTCTCCGTCCCGAGCACCGACGCCTTTCAGGCCCTCGACGAACGCGCCCTCAACCTCGCCGACCAGCAGATCAGCGCGTACATCCGCGAGGTCTTTCAGGACCGCGAGGGGAACTACTGGTTCGGCACCAACGGGGACGGGGTCGCCCGCTACGACGGCGCCTCCCTCGCCTACTTCGGTGCCGAGCAGGGCTTCGCCGGCGCCGCCGTGCGCGGCATCGCGCAGGACAAGGCCGGCTCCCTCTGGTTCGTCACCGACGCCGGCGTCACCCGTTACACGGACGGCGCCTTCACCAACTACACCGACGCCCACGGCCTGCGCGACACCGACGGCTGGTCCATCTTCATCGACAGCACCGACACCGTCTGGGCCGGCACCGTCCAGGGCGTCGCCCGCTTCGACGGCACCCGCTTCGTCCCCTTCGACATCCCGCGCGCCACCGTCGAGAATCCCCAGCCCCGCTTCACCCCGACGCTCGTCTGGGCCATCCATGAAGACCCCGACGGCTCCCTCTGGTTCGCCACCGACGGCGAGGGCCTCCGCAAGTACGACGGCCAGTCCTTTACCACCTTCACCACCGCCGACGGCCTCGCCGGCAACAACATTCGCAGCATCTACCGCGACCGCCGCGGCGACACCTGGTTCGGCTCCACCACCGGCCTCACCCGCTACGACGGCGCCGCATTCCACACCTACAGCTTCGAAGACGGCGTCCCCGACGGCTGGGTCTGGACCTTCGCCGAAGACGGCGCGGGCGACCTCTGGATCGCCGTCCTCGGCACCGGCCTCGTCCGCTACGACGGCGAGTCCTTCACCACCTTCGCCCACACCAGCGGCCTCAGCCGCAGCCACGTCCAGAGCATCTACCTCGACGATGGCAACCGCCTCTGGCTCGGCTGCTCCGGCGGCCTCTACCGCTTCGACAACGGCGCACTCATCAACATCACCAAAGACGGCCCCTGGCCGGTGATGAAGCGCAGGCACGAAAGCCCTTTAGCCGAGTTCGAGCGCCTGGTCGATGGCGAATGGCGGCTCGGGTCCGGAGGCGGCTGGAAACAGGTTGATCGATGGGAGTGGGGCCCCGGCAAGCGTTCCATCATCAGCCAGACCTACGGCACCGACAACGAGGGCGATCCCTGGCGCGTCCTTAGGGTCTACTACCACGAACCACAGCAGGGCCACATCGCCCTGCTCGGCATGCACCGCGATATCCCGGGCATCGGGCGAGGATTGAGCGAGGGCACCATCTCGTTCGACGGCGACACCGCCGAAGGAGTCTTCGACCTGCACCAGTCCGCGAGCCCGACGGGCAACGCGGCTCATCGGAAGATGGCCCTCAAGTGGTCATTCACCGCAAACGAGCATTACATCGACACCCTGCTCGAAGACGCGGGCAGAGGGTTCGACACGCTCGCGGAGTGGAAGCGCGTGCGTTCGGATGACCTCACCCCGTTGCCCGCGGTCGCCGAAGCCGACGCGAAGCCATCCAGTCCGTTCGATGCGTTCACGCCGCTCGTAGGGCGCGACTGGCACTCGACAATCGAATCGCCGAGCGGCGAATCTCTCCGCATCCGGACCGATGTCGAGTGGATCCCGTATGTGCAGGCGATCCGTGCGCGCATCAGCACACAGGCCGAAGGAAAAGAACCAACCGCGATCCTCGAAGCGTTCCTCTACCGCCACCCCGCCGCGGGAACGCTGCACGCGCTCGTCCTGTCGAGCGATGGGACGGTGTACAAGGGATCGCTCAGCGTGGAGAATTCCGGTGAACTCCATTTCGACCTGACATCTTCAAGCGGCAGCCAGCTTCTCGCCCGGATCAATCCGAACGGCGACACAGCACGGACCCGCATCTGGTCAACCCCCAACACCGAGCGCACACTCCTGCTCGATGTCCACCATCACAAGCAAGACTGAAGGCTTGCCTCCCTCCTCTCTACTCCCTCTAGTGAGACGGGCAAGATGCCCGTCTCTCACTCACTCTCGAATCGGGTGCCACGCGCTTGACCCGAAGGGCAGACCGTGCCTCGGGCAGCACGGCTAACGTCGTGTGGCATGCTCAAGCGGAGCTTGAGCATGGTTTCCAGACTTTGTGCTTCGGATTCAGAGACCCATTCGTTATGCTCGGGCAGTTCACATTGGGTCTCGACACCGCAAGGAAGATGCCTTAGCCATGAAGCAAACCACCGGAGTTCTCGCAATCATCTCGGCCGCGACGCTCGCCTTTCCGGCGGTAGCCGCGTCGCCTTCAAACCCGACAACATCGCAGATCTCGAAGCCGTTCGATATGCCGTCTCTTGTTGAGCTCCTTGATGCGAGACGCGCGTCAAGCCAAGCGGCCTATGTGGAGTTCACCGAATACCGCTTCCAAACCTCGCGTCTCGAGTACGAGGATCTGGCGAGCGTATTCCGTTCGACGCACGGCCATCCACACGAATCGAGTCTCGCCGATGAGATCGATGCACTTGTTCGAAGCCCGCTCGCTTCCGCAATCGGAGCCAAACGCAAAACCATCGCCGCTCGCGGAGACGTTTGGTTGGAGCGATCCGAACGAATCGAAGAGTTAGATTCGACCCGCGAGAATCTGGAGCGAATCGCGAAAGAACGCGGCAGCGTTGCGCTCCCGCTCCCCAACGTGACGTACACATGGACCGACGGCGACTCGAAATGTTCAGTGAACGACGATGGTGCGGTCCTGGTCTTTGACGCCTACCCGGCGACGCCGTGGTACTACGACCTCGATCGGACGCTGCACGACTGGTCACCGATACTCGATCGCGCACACGTCGATCCGCAGCAGGAGATCACGCTCTCGAACGAGTCGGGCGTCGCGTCGCTGCAATTTCGAAGTATCGTCGAAGACTTCGGCGAACTCACCACGGAGTACCTCTTCGACCTCAGCCGTGGCGGCGCGTTGTTGTCGATCGAGACTCACATCGACGGTGCTCTGTATAAGAGCACTATTTACGCTCATCAAAGAGCACCCGGAACTGCCGGGGTCTACCGCCCGGTCGCCGTTATCGAAGCAACCTCGACGCAGTTCGGGCCGATGAACACGATCGTTCGACGTATCGACCTCTGGAACGAAACCGTTGAATCAGAGCAACTACAAATGCCGGTTTCAGCCGACACGATGGTCATTGACACGTACTACGGTCCGTTCGAACTGGGCTGTCGGCCGGACCACATCGACGACCCGCCCGTGCCATTTATTCGCCCGCAGCGGTAGCGAGTTCGCTGTCTGGCATGCTCCTTCTCCCCTCGCGGGAGAAGGAGCATGCGAAGCGGACGGATGAGGGGGCGGCCCAGATCTCCCGGTCGTTCGATGCAGCGGCTGCGCGCCCGGACGAACGTGCGCCAGCTGGACGGTGGGACGGGCATGATGCCTATCAAAAGGCAATGAGGACGGGCAAGATGCCCGTCCCACCAAAACCAATCCCAACAGCCTCACACCCTGAAGATCGCCCCAAGCTTCTTCCCGAGCATCACACTCGCCCCCACCAGCGTCACCGTCAGCAGGGCCATACCCCACACGCCCATCGCGCTCGCGATGCCGTGCCCATCACCGAGGCGCTCGCTGAACGCGTAGATCGCCTTCGTGATCGGGTAGTCGCCCTCCTGCTGCGCGAGAATCAGCGAGTCCGACACTTCAAGCATCGCGAAGCTGAACGCCAGCAGCCCGCCCGCGATCAGGTTCGCCATGATCAGGGGCACGATGATCTTGCGGACCGCCGTGAAGGTCGAGGCCCCGAGGTTCACCGCCGCCTCTTCCAGTTCGCCCGAGGTCTGCTCCAGCCCCGCCACCGTCGCGCGCACCACGTACGGCAGGCGCCGGATGCCGTACGCGATCACCAGCAGGATGATCGGGTTGGGCATGCTCCCCACGATCGAGATGTTGATCAGCCCGTCCTCGCCGAACAGTTGCACGCCGAAGATCGGGTCCATCCCCTCGAGCTTGATCGACAGCGCGACGAACCCGAACGCCATCACCAGCCCCGGCACCGCGAGCGGGAGCATCGCCAGCGAGTCGAGCAGCATCCGCCCCTTGATCTTGGTGCGCACGATGATGTAGCCGATCAGGATGCCCAGCACGATGTCCAGGATCACCGCCAGCGAGGCGTACTTCAGACTGTTCACGATCGAGCCGAACGCCAAGGGGTGCCCCAGCGCCTGCTCGAAGTTGTGCAGCGTGAACTCCGTCGGCACGACCGACTGGTACCACGCGCCCTCCGCAGAGAACGCCGCCAGCACCACGCCGATGTGCGGGATCAGCGCCGCGGCGGTCACGACCGCGAACAGCCCCGCCGCGAACAGGCCCCAGCCCTTCGTCAGTTGGGCCTCTTCGCCGGCGCGTGAGGCCTTGGCGTACATCGCGTACGCCTTGCCCCCGAACACCAGCTTGCGAGCACGTACATCCCGATCGCCGCGACGAGCATCACGACGGTGAGCGCGTAGGGCTGGGCCGAGGTCGTCACTTCCTTGATCCCGCTGAAGATCTGCACCGGCGTCACCGTGTAGAAGTTCAGCATCAGGGGCGTGCCCAGTTCGGTGAACGCCCAGATGAACACGATCGTCGAGCCCGCGAACAGCCCCGGACGGATCAAGGGGAGCGTGATCTTGAAGAACCGCTTCCACGGCCCGATGCCCAGGTTCTCCGCCGCCTCGTCCAGCGCGGGGTCGAGGTTGGCGAGCGCCGCCGTCGCGTTGAGATAGATGATCGGGTACAGGTGCAGCGCCTGGATCAAGACGACCATCCAGAACTTCGTCGATTGGTTGCCGAGGAAGTCGATGTTGGTCCCGAAGATCGTGTTGATCGTCCCCTCGCGACCCATGATCGCCTGCAGCCCGATCGCCCCGACGAACGGCGGCAGGATCAGGGGCACCAGAATGATCGAGTTCCAGAGCATCTTGCCCGGGTACCGGTACTTCGCCGACAGCACCGCCAGAGGCAGCGCGATCGCGATGCTCAGCGTCGTCGTCCCGACCGCGATCAGGAAGGGCATTGCGCAGCCCCGCCACCAGCACCGGGTCCATGAAGACGAGCTTCAGATGCCGGAGCGTGAACCCCTCCCTCGCCCGGCGAGGGCCGGAAACCGCCCTCGACCGTCAGCCAGATCGGTAGATCAGGAACATGCCGAACACCGCCAGCAAAGCGGCGAGCAGGGCGTACTGAAAGACCTTGCGCATGGTGGCGTGGGAAGACATCGCGGGCGGGAGTGTACCGGCTCACGCACGGCTTTCGAGCCCCGATCGCCCCCACGCGGCGATGTCGGCCGTCCAATAACGATATCTTCGCACCGGCCACAAGAAATTGCGCAAAACACTGGGTCAGACTTGGCGCAGACCTTGAACCGGGCAATGATGATCTGACCGGCGATCAGACCTGCTGGGCGATGAATCTCTTCCTGTACATGGGCCTTCGTTCGCGAAGGCCCGTGTCGTTTTTGCACCTATCACGCGCTCCACCTCGGATAGGATGAAAGTATGAACCCGCAACAGGCTCAAAACGCCCTCCAGCGACGCCAGGACCAGATCGAGTCCCGGTCCCGTCGCGTCGAGGTCTCGCGCCTGTTTGCCTCCACCCAGCGCGACCTGCAGCGCACCGAGAAGCGAGTCGCCGGCTCCGCCGCCCTCTGGGAGCGTGCCTGCCCGCCGGAACTGCTCGAGCGGACCAGCGTCGTCGGGCTCCAGCGCGGCGTGCTGACCATCGGCGTCCGCGATCACTCCACTCGCTACATTCTCGACCGGATGCTCCGCTCGGGGCTCGAGACCGACCTGATCCGGCGCTCCGCCGTCGCGATCAACAAGGTCAAACTCGTCGCCCAGCCCGACGCCTTCATCGACCCGAAGGTCGCCGCCATGCGCGAGCGACGCTCCGGCTACCCCAGCAAAGGACCCCGCCCATGAGCTGCTGCGGCAACAACAAGTTCGGCTGCCAATTCGACGCCGACGAAGAAGGCCCCTCCGAGGCCGACATCGCCCGTTTCGGTGCCGACGACATCCCCTGCCCCTCCTGCGGAACCGCCGTTTACCACGACGCACCGCTCTGCCAGAACTGCGGGCACGCGATCACTCGCGAGGAGGCCGCCGGCTCCAGCAGCGGCAAGCAACTCCTGATCGGTGCCATCGGCCTCGTCACCGTCACCGCCTTCGTGATGGTCGCGGTGCTGTAGGAACAACCAGCGTCCTCAGGCATCTACGCCCTTGCGGACTTGCAAGCCGGTCACTACTTTCCCTAAGGAAAAGTGGGAGCCGGCCGTGCCCATCGGTTGCGCACGCCTTCGCTCCGCGACCCGCAGACCGAGGAAAGCCAGAATGAGCCAGCATCCGCAAGAGCAGAACTACCCGATGGGCCAGGGCAATCAACGCAGTTTCCTTGTCGCGCTGCTTCTCTCGATCTTTCTCGGCTCGCTCGGCGTCGACCGGTTCTACCTCGGTTCGATCGGCCTCGGCATCCTGAAGCTCATCACTGCCGGCGGCTGCGGCATCTGGTACATCATCGACATCATCCTCATCGCGACGGGTAAGGTCCGCGATGCCAACGGTCAGCCGCTCGCCCAGTAACAACACTTCAACCGCCAGCCCACGCTGGGTGCTGATCAGCGCGAACCTGCCGCTCGCGCTGTTCACCGCCTACGCGATCTGGATAGCCGCCGGCGGCCCGCGCCCCGGCTCCGGCTGCCTCGTGCGCCCCGTCCTAGGTTGGTGCCCCGGCTGCGGCCTCACCGGCGACTACGCGCGCATCCTCACCCTGAATCCGCCCGAGGGCCGGTACATCTGGGTGATCCTGAGCGCGTTCGCGCTCAACGCGGCGTGGTCCATCCAAAAAGCAAAGCGGATCGCCCTGAGGCGATCCGCGATCGATTCGTCGGTTGCTGATCCCGCTTAGCGGGACGCGGGTGCCTTGGAGCGCTTGGACTTCCGCTTGCCAGCGCCGGCCCCGGGCTTTCCTCCCGGACGGCCGCCGGGCTTGCCGCCCCCGCGATGCCCTTCCCGACCGCCGACGCGACCATCGCGCTTCGGCCCGTTCGAGCCCTGGCCACGATACGAACGCTTGCCGCGGAAGTTCTTTCGCGCCGGGCGATCGGCTTTGGCCTGCAGTTCGGTCGCGAATGTCAGTTCTTCGAAGTCCGTGCCGAACTCGATGGTCGCCTCGGTGCGCTTGAGCACCTCGCGAAGCAGCCCGGTCTCATCGCGGTCGCAGAGCGAGATCGCGATGCCCGAAGCGCCCGCCCGCGCGGTCCGACCGATCCGGTGAACGTAGGTTTCCGCGTCCACCGGCATGTCGTAGTTGAAGACGTGCGTGATCTCGTCGACATCGATGCCGCGCGAGGCAATATCGGTGGCGACGAGGACGGTGGTCCGACCGGAGCGAAAGGCCTGCATCGCGCGGGTGCGCTGGTTCTGGCTCTTGTTCCCGTGGATGGCCTCCGCCCGGATCTCGGCCCGGCGCAAGACTTTGACGAGTTTGTCCGCGCCGTGTTTGGTGCGCGTGAACACCAGCGAGCGGCCGGTTTCGTCCTGCTTGAGCACCTGCTCAAGGATCTGGGCCTTGTTGTGCTTCTCGACCAGGTACACCCGCTGGGCGATCGCGTCGGCCGTGGTGGACTCACGGACGGTCTCGATCGAAACCGGGTCGGTCAGGATCGAGTCGGCCAGCGTGCGGATCTCGCGCGACATGGTCGCCGAGAACAGCAGGGTCTGGCGGTCGGCGCGGATCATCTTCACGACCTTGCGGATGTCGTGGATGAAGCCCATGTCGAGCATCCGGTCGGCCTCATCGAGGACGAGCGTCTCGACGGCGCTGAGGTCGATGTGGCCCTGATTGATCAGGTCGAGCAGGCGTCCGGGCGTGGCGATCAGCACATCGACGCCGGCTCGCATCGCCTGCACCTGGCGGTGCTGGTTCACGCCGCCGAAGACGACGGTGTGACGCAGGGGGAGAAACTTCCCGTAGGTGACGAAGCTGTCGAAGATCTGCATCGCCAGTTCGCGGGTCGGGCAGAGCACGAGTGCGCGGGGCGGACGGCCTTGGCCGCTCTTCTTGCGCTTTCCGTTGCCGGTGCCGTCGGAGAGCTGGTCGAGGATGGGCAGGGCGAAGGCACAGGTCTTCCCGGTGCCGGTCTGCGCGCAGCCGAGGATATCCTGGCCGTCGAGGGCGACCGGGATGGCCTGTTCCTGGATGGGGGTGGGGGAGGAATAGCCAGCCGCGTCTACAGCGCGAACGATGGGCTCGATGAGCCCGAGATCAGAAAAATGCATGCGTTCCTAGAAGGTTGAAATCCGGATTGATCGGGGGTCCGGCTGTTTGGATACCGCCGCCGCTCCGGGTGCTGCTGCACCCTCATAAAGCAGGAGGGGGGTCGAATCGTTGTCGAGTGGGCCCGATCATCCACGGATCCGTCGAGAGGATACCCGAATGTGAAGGAAAAGTCGAGCGACGCCCCCCAGTGCGGTGGTCAGCGTCCGTCCGCGTCCGGTTTCAGATCCAGCGCCTTCGGCCAGTTCTGAATCACCGTGAGTACCGATTCGTTCGTCTCGTTGAGTTCCTCATCGGTCGCTCGAATCATGAGAAGTCGCCCGTCGCGTCCGATATCGAACGCTGCTCCGGGAAACAGGCGGTGGTCGGAGGCCTGGAGCACGACCCGGGGGCTTCCGACGATCGGCTGCGGCCCGCTGAGGTCTATCGAGACGGACATCAGCGCCTCTCCGGCCCAGTAGTAAAGGGACTTGCCATCCGGCGCGAAGTGGAGCCTCTGCGCGGGCTGATCGACAACTTGCGTGCGCCCCTCGCCGGAGGGGAACGGACGGATGACGATGCCGGGCGTCCCGAGCGGCTTGAACGCGACATAGTCCTTGCTCGGGTGCAGATCGAAGTCCCAGTCGGAGTCGTCGATGAAGACCACACGCTCGTCGCTTCCTGATCGGTAGTAGTCGAGCGTGTCGATGGCGACCAACAGGAACTCGTCGTCCGGGGAGAGGTCGAACCGACCCACGCGATCGTCGATCGTGTGCGGCCGTTCTCGCCCGTCCGCGCTTCGCTCGCGAACGCAACGCACGCCCGGACCCCAGGTGCTGAAGATCAGCGTCTCGCCGTCGCTGCGCCACGCCGGGAAGATGTCGCTTCCCAGATCGTCGGTGAGTTGAGACCTGGCACCGGTCCGCAGGTTCAGAACGAACAGGTCGAGCGGAACCTCCGATTGACTGCTGGGCCGCGCGCTCACGACCACTCGTTCGCCGTCGGCATTCAGCGCCGGGTGACGCATGTCGAACAGCGTCTGATCGAACGCGGGCGACAGCGCCGTCGTTGCCGGGTCGAACCACACCAGCTCTCTCGCGTGCGCCGGCCTGCGATTCGCTGCCATGAACACGAGTTGACCGGTTCGCGACGGTGAAACGACGCCTTCTCCGAAGACACGGATCGGAGAGCCGACTGCCTTCTTCTCGTCGACCGAAAAGCGTACGGCCCAGATACCGGTCAGCTGATCGGCACCGAAGACCTCGAAGAACACGATTCCGGGTTCGGCGTAGCACGCCATCCCCAGCTTCGTTCCTGGACGCTCGAGGATCGTGGTTCGTTCACCGTCCTCGAACAGTTCAAGCCTTCCCTCGGTGACATTGCTGAAGAGCACCGCGTCCGTACCGGGAATGGCGGAGGGGGAAATCAGCACCTCGTCGCCGACTGGCTCGACGATCTGTCGCGCGGTGCCGCCGTCGAGGCTGAACTCGAAGAGCCCCGCGGCGGACATGCTCAGGACCAGACGATCGCCGCCGACTTCGGTGATGCACGGCCCCATGGTCCAGAGGAAGCCGGCATCGGGCATCTCGGCGACGAATCGTCTGGTGCCTCGCTCTACATCGAACTTCCAGAGGCTCTTGGCTTCGCGCAGGCCGACCAGTCCTTCGGCGTAGTAGATCGAGGTCGAGTCTTCGCTCCAGCCGAGGATCGCCGCGCCGGTCGGGATATCGAGCTCGCGTGGTTCGGGCTGGTCGAGCAAGCGGAGCCAGGTGCGCTCGAAGTCGAGGGTATACGCGACCATGGTTCCGTCGGGTGAGATCAGGATCGGCTCCACCTCGCCTTCGACTTCCTGCTCGAAGCGGACCACGGGGAGTTCGGCTGGCAGCTGCACAGTCGTCGGTGCCGTCGGCCGGTTGATCCACGCCCACGCCGCCACGACGATGAGGATCGGCACCAGCACCTGCACGATCCGATCGCGGCGAGCGGAAGCTGGAGCGGTCGCGTGCTCGACCGTCTCCGGTTCGCTGAGTTCGAGTCGGGCATCGGCGATGTCGTGCAGGCGCTGGCGCTTGTCCTTGGCGAGGCAGCGCCTCAAGACCCGCCGGACATTGGCCGGGGTTTCGGCCGGGAGTTGACTGAGGTCGAGTTCTTTGTGGAGCGTCGCGCCGAGCACATCCGCCACGGTTTCGCCTGAGAACGGGCGCAGGCCGGTCAGCATCTCGTAGAGCACACAACCGAAACTGAAGACATCGCTGCGCTTGTCGACGGTGCGACCTCGCGCCTGCTCGGGGCTCATGTAGCCCGCCGTGCCCATGATCGCGCCCGGGATCGTCGGGCTGTGGACCGGCATCGGGCTGGTGAGCGTCGGCGAATCCGGTGGCACGGTGACGTCGGTGCTCGACCCCGTGGCTTCCGGCGTGCGGGCGAGGCCGAAGTCCAGCACCTTCGCCGTGCCCTCGGGCGTGAGCATGATGTTGGCGGGCTTGAGATCGCGGTGGACGATGCCCTGGTCGTGCGCGGCTTCGAGGGCGGAGGCGATCTGGATGGCGATCTCGGTGGCTTCGGCGGTGTCCATCGGCCCGCGCGCGAGCCGGGCGTCGAGCGATTCGCCCGCGACGAACTCGAGCACGAGGTAGTGCCTGTCGCTCTCGACCTCAAGGCCGTGGATCGCCCCGATATTCGGATGGTTCATCGAGGCGAGCGCCCGGGCCTCGCGCTGGAACCGGGCGAGCCGATCCGGGTCGGATTCCAGGTGCTCGGGCAACGCCTTGATGGCGACGTCTCGCTCGAGGCGGGTGTCGCGAGCGAGGTAGACGATGCCCATGCCGCCACGCCCGATCTCGCGCGTAATCACGTACGGGCCGATTCTCTTGGGGGTGCTGGCGCTCACTCACCCAGCATAAAGCAGACGATCAGGACGCGCGCACCGAATTCGGTGGTCGCGGTATCCGCGGGGTGACGGGCTGTTCGATCGGCAAGTGTCCGGTTCAAGGCGGCTTGCGGGCCGATCTTGCGACATGGTCCCGCCGCGGAACGCCGCGATGTCAGTCGCGCCCATGCACGGTCAGAAAATCAGGTGTGCCGAATCTCTTTGATCCGGGTGGATCCGGAGTAGGGTGAAGGGGGCGGGCGTCCGTGCACGGGCGCGAGCACAGAGGAGTTGAGATATGCACAGCACACGGATTGGCGCGGGGATCGGCGTGGCTGCCCTTCTTTCGCTCGGGGCATCGGCACTGAGCCAGACCTACTACCAGGCGTCCGATGGGACGATCGATTTCGAGAAGGTCCCCTTCGCGGACCCGACGGATCCGGCCAACTGGGACTCGATCACACCGGCGGTCGCGATCACGCGGGCCAATGTCGAGGGCATTTACAATCCGATTCAAGAGTCCGGTTTCAGTTTTTCGGGCAGCCCGCTGGGGACGCTGTGGTACTTCGGCGGTACCGTGCAGGATGTCATCGACGGCGCGCTGACGCTCAACGATTTCAATCCATGGTATCTCGCCCGACCCGGCCTCACGCCGGAGATCGTCGGGATGGACGCGGTGGTCTACCTCGAAGCGGAAGACGCGTATTTCGACCTGATGTTTACCGGTTGGGGCGTCGGTCCGAGCGGCGGCGGCGCCTTCGCGTACACCCGCGCGATCGTGCCGGCTCCGGCGACCGGCGCGGTGATCGCTCTGATCGGCATAGTCGGTGTTCGCCGTCGGCGATGAGCGGGTTGGTACTCCGAAGATTGCAGCTGCTGACCGCTGCACTGCTCTTGAGCGGCGGGTCATCAGTTTGCGCGCAGGACGCTCGGTCGGACCGGTCGGACGGTCTCGTGCCGATGGGCATGAACCTGGCCGGTGTGACCGACTGGAGCACAGCGTGGCCGTTCGTGGATGTCTTCAAGCACTCGCGCGGCTGGATCGCGCAGCGCGTTCAAGGCGACGCATGGGACACCGGCGAGCGAATCGAGACCACCGCCGATGGCTGGCCGCTGCTTCGGCCCGGTCAGGCGGCGGCCACACTGATGTTGCGTGAGATCAGTCCGCACTACCCCGGCGGGCGATACATGTGCACCTACGACGGGACCGGGCGGATCGAGTTCGGGTTCGCGGCGACGGTCGCGAATCGCGAAGCGGGGCGGATCGAACTGGATGTGCGTCACGATGAGGGCGGGATTTACCTGAAGATCGTCGAGTCGGATCGGGCGGACCCGGTGCGGAACATCAAGGTCTGGATGCCCGGGTTCGAGGGCGCGGAGAGCCCGTTCCACCCGCTGTGGCTGGAACGGCTTCGCCCGTTCGGGGTGATCCGGTTCATGGACTGGCAGCGGACCAACGCCGACCAACCAGCGCGCTGGGAAGACCGGGCCACCCCGGAGTCGGCGCGCCAGTCGACGGACCGCGGTGTGGCGATCGAGCACATGGTGGCGGTGGCGAACGAGCTCGGCGCCGACCCATGGTTCTGCATGCCGCACCGCGCGGATGATGAGTATGTACGCGAGTTTGCACGCCTCGTAGAGAGGACGCTCCACGCCGATGCCACGGTGTACGTCGAGTACTCCAACGAAGTTTGGAACGGCATGTTCCCGTCGCACGGCTATGTCAGAGCGATCGCCGAGCGTGAGGGGCTGCACCATCCTCAGGCGACGGCGGATCGGGCGGCGCGGGTGTTCTCCATCTGGCGCGAAGTCTTCGCGGACGAACCCGAACGGGTCGTTCGTGTCGCGGCGGGGCAGCACTACAACCCGTGGATCGCCGAAACAATGTGCGATCGTCTGAACGGCGAGTTCGACGCGATCGCCGTCGCGGCGTATTTCAGTTATCGCGATGAAGACGCGCGCTCGTTCGGCGAGCGGACGACGGCGGAGGATCTGCTGCTCAGCGCGCGGAAGGAACTGGAGGAGCGGGGGATCCCGCTGCTCCGCCGGCACGCGGAATTGGCAGACGAGTGGAGCGAGCGAACGGGCCGGGAGATCCGGCTGATCGCGTACGAGGGCGGGCAGCACATCTCGGCGTGGGGCCGCACGGACCTTGCGTACTACGACGACATGCGCGCGGCCCAGACGCACCCGCTGATGGTCGAGTGCTACGAGCGATTGCTCGACGCGTGGGACGAGATGGGCGGCGATGTCTTCTGCGCGTTCAGTTCGATCGGCAACTGGGGTCGGTGGGGGTACTGGGGGCATCTGGAGTATCAGGACCAGCCGCTGGACGAGGCGCCGAAGTTCGGGGTGCTGGTCGAGCGGGCGCTCGTTGCTGACTGAGTGCTGCTCAGACAGAGATCGCCTCTAAATCGATCACGGTTGTGCCGTTGGCTGCGGCGAACTCCTCGGCGAACGCGCGATCTTTGAACTCGAAGCGGAGGTTGCGTTTCCCGGTGACCACGTCGATTGGGTCACCAATGGCGATCCTGATGCCGATGCCCAGCGCGATGGCGAAGAAGACGATCCCGATGCGAAGGATCAGCGTGAGCACCGCCACATACGGCAGCATCGACATCACCCAGATCCCGCTGACGAGGACGACCGCCATCGTCGGCACCGGGATGAGGACGCCCCGGAGTCTTTGGCGACGGACCGCGAGGTGGCATGCGTTGCAGGACGGGCAAACCAGCGAGCGGAGCGCCCACGGCGGGTTGAAGTTGAAGGCGGTGCCAAGGGCGCTGGGGCGTGCGATGCGCACGGAGAAGGTCGTGTCGGGGCTTGGCGCGTGGCAGCGGGCGCAGCGGTCCGGCCATCGGACATCGGATTCCCACGGGATCTCCACGGTGTAGCGCTGCAGATTGACGGCGAACGCGAACAGGGCGTCGGCGATGCGACCGGCGATACGCTGCGACCGGGTTTCGTGGTGTTCTTCCACAATGCCCAAGATACCCGTGCGGACCTCGAAATCGATGTCCGTTCAGGTTCCTGGCTTCTGGTCGGCCGGGGCGTTGTTGGGGCGGATTGTCTCGAAGCGGGCGGTGTGTTTCTCGTCGGTCTCGAAAACCGCGGTCTGCGTCGGGAAGGCGAACTCGATGCCCGCCTCGTTGAAGCGGTCGAGGATCTCGATGTGCAGGTCGGACCCTTTCTCCATAGCGTCCCAGTACTCGCCGGGTTCGACGCAGTACTGGACCAGGAGGTTGAGGCTGTAGTCGCCGAAGCCCTCGAAGACCACATGTGGCGCCATCTCGCCGGTCGTGTCTTCCTGTGAAGAGAGAATCTCGGTGAGGATCTCGATGGCCTCGCGGACCTTGTCGGGCGGTGTGTCGTAGCGGATACCGAGGCGGAAGCGGCGGCGGACCCACGGGCGGGCGTCGACGTTTTCGACGGCTTCGCGGACCAGTTCGGCGTTGGGAATAGTGACCAGGTGACCGTCGAGCTCGCGGAGTTTGGTGCTCCGGAAGCCGATGTCCTCGACGGTTCCGAAGTAGCCCTTGAACTCGATCAGGTCTCCGACTCGGAACGGGCGGTCGATGACGAGGGTGAGCGACCCGAAGAGGTTCTTGAGCGAATCCTGTGCCGCGAGGGTGACGGCGAGCCCGAGCAGCCCGACGCCGATGAGCACGCTCTGCAATTCCACGCCGAAGACGACTTCCGCGATGATCAGGGAGTAGATCGCGAGTACGAGCAGGTGCAGGCTGCGCCGGATCACGGAGACGGTTTGTTTGTCGGGTTCGCGATAGGTGGTCTTGAGCGTCCAGCCGATGCCCTGCGCACCGAGATTCACAAGCGAGAAGACGAGCCAGAGCGAGGCGACGATGAACGCGAGTTTGAGTCCGATCCAGATCACGGTCTCGGTGGCGCGGGGGAGCCAGAATCCTTCGAGGCCTACGGCGATGCCCGCGAGGGCGAGGGTGAAGTAGAGCGGGCCCCGGACGCCGTTGACAAGCGAGGGAAGCATGGCGTACTCGCGCTCCTCGAGCACGGTACGAAAGTGCACAAGCAGTCGCGAACAGCCCCATGCGATGAGGATCCCGACGGCGATCGAGCCGAGCAGCGCGATGTAGTCGAGTAGCCCGTTGCGCTCGATGGTGATGTAGCGGGCCATGTCGATCGCGAACGGGATTGATCGTTCGAACTCGCTGCGTTGAGGCGGGGCGCGGAGGCCGCGGAGATTCGCTTCGACCGCCTCGGTGAAACTGAGCCACGCGGCTTCCGACGCTTCGCCGATGGCACCGACCGCCTCGGCGCGGCTCAGCAGGCCGTCGGCCCGGAGGGGGTCGGTGCGCTCGGTGATCTCCTGTTCGAGGGCCGATGATCGCTCTTCAAGAAGCTCGCGGAGCTCGTCGCCGGTCGCGCCGCGGCTGCGCTCGGCGCGGTCATTGATGAAGCGCGTGCCACGGTCGCGAAAGCTGCGAATGGCGGTGGTGCGCATCGACTGGAAGTCGGCGGCTTCGCCGGGACCGGAACCCCCGGACGAGAGGGCCCCGCCGAGCGTCTGTGCGTGGGCACCGGGGGCGAAGGTGCTCGCGATGAGGACCGCGAGGAACAGCGCAACGATGCGCGATAGGTGAGAAGCGGGTCGCATGGATGAAATCAGGATACGCCGAGTAGGTGAAGGGAAGTTCACGCAGCAGGCGGGTCATGCGTGATGTGGCCTGTGCTACACTATCGGTATGTCGCAGGACGCATCAGCCCACGCCCGGACCCGTCGCGATCACGCGACCGAGAAGGCCGAGGATTACGTCGAGGCGATCGCCGACCTCGTGGAAGCGTCGGGTTCGTGTCGCGTGACGGATCTGTCGGAGCGTTTTGGCGTGACACACGTGACCGTGATCCGAACCGTCCAGCGTCTGGAACGGGACGGATTGGTCCGAACCGAGCCATACAGGCCGATCGAGCTGACCTCGAAAGGGTTGAAGTTGGCTCGGGACTGCCGGGAGCGCCACGAGGTGGTGTACCGCTTCCTGCTGGCGATCGGGGTGTCTGCGGAGGTGGCGACAGTGGACGCTGAGGGGATCGAGCACCATGTGAGCGACGAGACCCTGGAGCGTCTGCGCGCGATCGCAGACCGGCGAGAGACTTGATGAAATCTGTAGCCCGTGCTACTATTTGGGCGAGGATGTATACGATGCTACAAATTCGACGGATGACGATTGGGCGATCGGTCGCGTTGGCGATCGGCGTGACTTTGCTCGGGCTGATGGGGCTGGTCGGAGCCGGGTGTGAGCGGGGCGACGAATCGGCGGCTCCGAAATCGGCTGAAGATCGCCTGACCCTGGTTGCCACAATCGGAATGCTTGAGGACGTTGTCCGCGAGGTGGCGGGGGACCGGGCGGAGGTGCTCGGGATGATGGGGCCCGGCGTCGACCCGCATCTGTACCAGCCGACGCGGACGGATGTGGGGCAGATGATCGATGCGGACGCGATCTTCCTGAACGGGCTGCTGCTCGAGGGGCAGTTGACGGAGTCGATCGACCGGGCGAGCGCGCAGGGCAAGCCGGTGTTCGCGGTGGCCGAGGCGCTGGATGAGCAGTACCTGCTCCGGGCGGAGGGTTCGGAGAAGGAGTTCGACCCGCACGTGTGGATGGATCCGGCGCTGTGGGCACGGGTGGTGGGTGTGGTGCGCGATGCGCTGATCGAGATCGATCCGGAGGGGGCGGAGGAGTACCGGGCGAACGCGGCGGTGTATCGGGAGCGGGTCGAGGCGCTGGATGCCTATGCGAGCGGGGTGCTGGCGAGCGTGCCCGAGGAGCAGCGGGTGCTGGTGACGGCGCACGATGCGTTCAATTACTTCGGTCGCCGGTTCGGCTACGAGGTGGAGGGAGTCCAGGGGATCTCGACGCAGTCCGAGGCGGGGGGTCGGGACATCGAGCGGCTGGTCGATCTGCTGGTGGATCGCAAGATCGGCGCGGTGTTCGTGGAGTCGACCGTGTCGGAACGGAGCATCGAATCGCTGATCGGCGGGGCAGCGGCCGAGGGTCACACCGTAGTGATCGGCGGCGAGCTGTTCAGCGACGCGATGGGCGACGCGGGAACCTACGAGGGGACATACATCGGGATGATCGATCACAATGTGACCCGGATCGCCCGAGCGCTCGGCGGCGAGGCGCCGGACGGTGGCTTTCAGGGGAAGCTCGGTACCGAATGACACGACGGACCAAGGCGAGTGCGGCGGCTGGGAGCGGGCAATCAACCCTCGCCGCGCTGCCGGAGCATTCGTCAGACAGCCCGCTGTCGATCCACGCGATGACGGTGGCGTATGACAAGAAGCCGGTGCTGTGGGATGTGGACTACGACGCGCCGCGGAATCGGCTGATCGCGATCGTCGGACCGAACGGTGCGGGCAAGAGCACACTCATCAAGGCGTGTCTGGGTCTGGTGTCGCGCGCTTCGGGTGAGGTGGAGTTCTGGGGCGAGGGCTACAAGGCAGCGCGGTCGCGGATCGGGTACGTGCCGCAGCGGGAGAGCGTGGACTGGGACTTTCCGGTGTCGGCGCTGGATGTGGTGTGCATGGGGCGGTACCGGCGGATCGGGTGGTGTCGGCCGGTTTCGCGTCGGCACAAGCAGGCGGCGCTGGAGTGTCTGGATCGGGTGGGGATGCGCGACTACGCGAAGCGCCAGATCAGCCGGTTGTCGGGCGGGCAGCAGCAGCGGGTGTTCCTGGCACGGGCGCTGGCGCAGGAGGCGGACCTGTATTTCATGGACGAGCCGTTCGCGGGGGTGGACGCGGCGACGGAGCGGGCGATCGTGGATGTGCTGCGCGAGCTGAAGTCGCGGGGGAAGACGGTGATCGTGGTGCACCACGACCTGCAGACGGTGCCGGAATACTTTGATGACGTGATCCTGCTGAACATGCGCGTGGTGGCGTCGGGCCCGGTGGAGGATGTGTTCACGCGCGACAACCTGCACAAGACGTACGGCGGTCGGCTGACGCTGCTGTCCGAAGCGGCGGAAGCCGTAGCGCGGGCCGCGTCCGGGAGGACCTGAGCGGTGACGGGCGTGCTGTCCAGCGGGGTCGATGCGCTCACGTTTGGTGAGGTCGTGGACACGCTGATGCTGCGCACAGGTTTCAACACCCGGATGGTCATCGCGGGGACGACGCTGCTGGGGATTGCGGCGGGGGTGGTCGGGGTGTTCGCGATGCTGCGCAAGCGTTCGCTGATGACCGATGCGCTGAGCCACGCGACGCTGCCGGGGATTGCGCTGGCGTTCCTGTTTGCGCCGGTGTTCGGGCTCGCGTCGCGCTCGCTGGCGGTTTTGCTGGTCGGTGCGACGGTGACAGGGGTTCTCGGGGTGCTGAGCGTGCAGGTGCTGCTGCGAGCAACGCGTCTGCGCGAGGATGCGGCGATCGGGATCGTGTTGAGCGTGTTCTTCGGTGTCGGCGTTGTCGCGCTGAGTTACATCCAGACCAACGCGCCGGCGGGTTCGGCGGGGCTGAACGGGTTCATCTTCGGGCAGGCGGCGACGATGCTTGCGCGGGACGTGATGCTCATGGGGATCATCGCGTCGGTTGCGCTGGTGGCGAGCGTGCTGCTTCTCAAGGAATTCTCGCTGGTGTGCTTCAACGACTCGTTCGCGCGGGTGGATGGGTGGCCGGTTGGGGTGATCGATCTGGCGATGATGGCGATGGTGGTGCTGGTGACGGTTGCGGGGTTGCAGGCGGTCGGGCTGATTCTCGTGGTGGCGCTGCTGATCGTGCCGCCGGTCGCGGCGCGGTTCTGGACGGAGCGGTTGTGGCTCCTGGTGGTGTTGTCGGGGGCGATCGGCGGGGCGAGCGGGTACGCGGGGGCGGTGCTCTCGGCGCTGCTTCCTCGGATGCCGGCTGGGGCGGTGATCGTGCTGACAGCGGGCGGGGCTTTCGCGATGAGCATGTTGTTTGCGCCGTCTCGGGGCGTGGTGGCTGGCGCGATGAGGCGGCTGCGTTTGCGCCTGCGCATCGCGAGCGACCACGTGCTGGAGGCGGCGCACGACGAGGGCACGGAACGGATGGATCGCGCGGCGATGCGCGCTCTGGCGGATCTGCACGGATGGAGCGGCCTGTTCGCGTGGGTGGTGCGGCGCTGGCTGATCGGGGCGGGGATGGCTCGCGGCGACGCCGACGGGATCGTGCTGCGTGAGCGCGGGCGTGAGCGCGGACGCCGGGTGAGCCGGAATCACGCGCTGTGGGAGCAGTACCTGATCAGTTACGCGGATATCGCGCCGAGCCATGTGGACTGGTCGGTGGACCAGGTCGAACACGTCCTGTCCGAGGACCTGATCCGGGATCTCGAGAAGAAGTTGACGGCACGGGGCGAGGCTTTCCCTTCGCGTGAGGGGGTGACCGCGTGATGATCGGGCTGATCGAACTCGACCTGGCGCGCGACCTGTTCCCGCTGACGGCGGGCGTGCTCGCGGCGCTGGGCTGCGGGCTGCTGGGGAATTTCCTCGTGCTGCGCCGGCTGAGTCTGATGGGCGACGCGATCAGCCACTCGGTGCTCCCGGGCCTTGTGATCGCGTTTCTGGTGACCAGTTCGCGCGGCTCGCTTGCGATGTTCGTCGGAGCGACGGTCGCCGGTCTCGCGACGGTGGTGCTCGTGGAGGCGGTGAAGAGACTCGGGCGCGTGGAATCGGGTGCGGCGATGGGGGTGGTTTTCAGCGTGCTGTTCGCGCTCGGCGTGCTCCTTATAGAGGTAGCGTCTGCCCGCGGCGTGGATCTCGACGCGGACTGCGTGCTGCACGGTCAGCTCGAAACGCTGGTCTGGTTCGGCGCACCGGATCACCTGTCAGATCTTGCACCCGGCGATCTGCTGCGAGCCGTGCCTCAGGAGGTGACAACCCTAGGGATCATGGTGGTGGTCGTCCTCGCGTTTCTGGGGCTGTTCTTCAAGGAACTGCGGATCGCGGCGTTCGATCCATCGCTCTCGACCACGCAGGGATTCCACGCGGGGATCATGCACTACGCGCTGATGGTGCTGGTGGCGTTCGCCACCGTGGCGAGCTTCGAAGCGGTTGGATCGATCCTCGTGATCGCGATGCTGATCTGCCCCGCGTCGACGGCGCGGCTGCTCACGGACCGGCTGCGCACGCAGGTGTGGCTGAGCGCTGCGATCGCGGTGCTGAGCGCGTCGGGAGGTTACATCGCGGCGACGGCGGTGCCAGGGATCTGGGGGAAGGAAGAGGTGAACGCCGCGGGCTCCATGTCGGTGTTCGCGGGGCTGCTGCTGGCGGTCGCGGTGGTGTTCTCGCCCCGGCACGGCGTGGTGGTGCGTCGGCTTCGTCAGCGCCGCCTCGCGCGTGCGGTGGTTCGCGAGGATCTGCTCGCGACACTGTATCGCGCCTCGGAAAGTGGCAGGCCGGGGACGGCGATCACGACCTTGTCGGAAGGCCGCGCGCCGCGCCTCGTTCGCGCCGCGCTGCGCGTGAGCGAGCGGCGGGGCGATGTGCGGGTGGCGGGCGGTCGGGTCTCACTGACCGACCGCGGTCGTCGCGTCGCGAAGGCCCTGATCCGGCGTCACAGGTTGTGGGAGCACTACCTCGTGGACGAAGCCGGGCTGCCACCGGACCACGTGCACGGCACGGCGGAACTGCTGGAACATTTGGAGACACTGCCGCCGGAGGGCCCCGAGGTGGACCCGCACGGGCGGGAGATCCCGCGCGACGGCTGACAGGCGACGCGTCGGCTACGCGGCTCGAACGTGCGCTTCAGCTTCGTGGTGCAGCCAACTGGACGCGGTGGCGATCAGGTGGGCTTTGTCGATCGGCTTCGTGGCGTAGTCATCGCAGCCCGCGTCTTCACATTTGCGCCGGTCTTCGGGCATCGCGTGCGCGGTCAGCGCAATGATGGGGCGAGTGAAGCCGCGCGAGCGGAGTTCACGCGCGAGCGTGTAGCCGTCCATCTCGGGCATCTGCATGTCGGTGATGATCAGGTCATACGGCGATCGCGTCGCTTCCGCGGTCTCCAGCAGGTCGAGGGCGATGCGGCCGTTGTCGGCGATATCAACCGTCGCGCCGGCTTTGCGGAGGTGAAACGCGATCAGGCGCTGGTTGTCGATGCCGTCTTCAGCGAGCAGGATGCGTCCGGTGAGGGCCCGTGCGTCGTCCTTCGTCGATGTTTGGTCGTCCGCCGCCGAGGCGTCGTCGAGTCGGGCGAGGTCGCGCGATCCCGGCGCGGCTCTGAGCGGGAGATCGATGCGGAATCGAGAGCCCTTGCCGGGCGTGGTCTCGACCAGATGGACCGAACCGCCCATGAGTTCCGCGAGACGCCTGCTGATGGCCAGCCCGAGACCCGTACCGCCGTGTTCGCGGGACACGGTTTCGTTGGCCTGCTCGAACGGGAGGAACAGCGACTCGCTCTGCTCCGCGTTCATCCCGGTTCCCGTGTCGCGGATATCGACGACCAGGCGTGTGCCGAGCGGGGTTTCGACGCGCGATGCTTCTACGCGTATCTCACCGTGTTCAGTGAACTTCAGAGCGTTGCCGGCAAGGTTCATGAGGATCTGCCGGAAGCGAGTCGGGTCGGACATGATCCGGTCGGGAACGGGCGTGCGAAGCTCGGTCGAGTAACTCACGCCCTTGCCCGTAGCACGAGGCGACAGCAGGCTTTCAACCTCTTGGAGAATCTCCAGGATCGGCGTCTCAATCGACTCAACAGTCATCTTCTCGGCCTCGATCTTGGAGATGTCGAGGATGTCGTTGATCACCGTAAGCAGGTGCTGGCCCGCGTTGTGAATCGTGTCAACCGCCTCGGACCGTTGCCGAGCAGAGGCGGCGCCGCTGCTGCCGTCGCGGATGAGGTCGGTGAACCCGAGGATCGCGGTGAGTGGTGTTCGAATCTCATGGCTCATGTTGGCAAGGAAAGCGCTCTTCGCCCGGTTTGCGGATTCGGCCTGCTGCTTGGCACGAGCGAGGTCACTGGTCATACCTTCGGCGAACGAGAGCGCGCGCTGGCGGCTGGTCATCAGCGCGAAGACGAATCCGCACCCGAGCAGGCTGAGCAGGCCGCCACCGATGGCGATGAGGACCGGAGTGGTGTAATCGATGGACGCCTCGAACTCGCGGCTGGAAGTCGCGATCAGCGTCCATGTTCGTCCGCCGATCTGCAGCGCGGTGCGTGCGGTGAACATGCGGTCTTCGTAGTAGTCGGAGGCGACAACGCCGGCGTGGGAGACGAGCCCGTCGTCATGGTCGCTCAGCAGCCGATCGACGACCGTTTGGGTCCCGTCGAAGATGTCAAAGTCGAGGCTTCGGTCGAGTGCCTCGGCGGTGCCCTCCAGAGCTTCGGGGAGGATGATCGGCGCGTAGGCGAGCCCGACCAAGTGCTTCTCCCGGAGTTCCGGCGTCGAGGTATCGACACCGTTCTCATACACGGGGATGTAATAGAGGAACGCGGTCTGCTTCTTTCCGTCCTGAACGAGCGTAATTCGCCCGGAAATCGCCGGTTCCCCTGTCAGGACCGCGCGCTCGGCGGCGAGGCGACGCTCGCGCTCCGAACCGACATCGAGCCCCCAGGCGTTAGCGTTGCGTTCGCGCGGGAAGCAGTACCGGATGACGAACAGGTCCGCCATGGCCGCGAGATCCGATCCCTCGGGCGCGAGGCCGTACACCGAGAAGTCGGGAAGCCCGGAAGCCCGCTCACGCTCGACGAACGCGTCGAGCGATTCACGAGGCACGCGCTCGATGAAACCAAAGCCGATCGCTCCGGGAAATTCCGCTCGAAGGTCGCGTGTCGCGATGTACGCAGCGAACTCATCCCGCTCAACGAGGTTGCTTGCCGAGAACAGCCCCCGGGCGCCGAACAGCCCGTAACGGGTCTGGTTCACGCGTCTCTCGGTCTCGTCGGCGAGCCGTTCGTTAAGGCGATCGAATCGGGCCTGCGCTTCGTCCAGAACCTCCCGTTTCGCACCGAGCGACGCGCCGATGGTCGAGCCGAGTCCGAGCAGCAGAACGACCAGAGCAGCAAGCACCGCCCGCGTGCCGATGAGGCGCGGAACGATCGACCGTGGCCGGTCTGTCGGCTCTGTTGTATCAACTCGCATGCGCGGTTCACCCCGACGCGGTGGCGCGCCCCCGAACGTGTCGGAAGCGTCATCGGCGCGGCCCCGGGCCGGCTTTCCGGCACCCGGGCGGAATCGTCGGAAAACGCCGGGTGATGCCCCCCGAATACCGGGGGCAGTGCGCGTTATCGGAACTGACTCGCCTGTTCAACCTTTTCGGCGAGTTCAGCGATCTCCGAGCGCAGCTGCGAGACTTCGGTTTCCAGGGCATCGATCTTGTCCTCCAGCGGCCCGACATCGGCTCGGCCGAAGACGAGCACGATCAGCGCAATGATGAGGATCGACCCGCATCCGAGGCCGACGGCCTGCGTGTTGACCGTTCCGCTGTGCACGGGCTTGGTTTGGTTGCCGGCCTCGCTCATCAATTGAACCAGAAGGAGAAGCGGAAGTAGCGCCGTTCGGTAAGGCGCCGGATCTGTGCCCAGGTGTTCGGCGCCGTGAACTCTCCTTCGCGGAGGTACGGCGTGGCGGCCGACCCCTGGACCCAGTACAGCAGGTTGAAGTCGCGCGGCTCGGTCATGACTTTGACGAGGTCGATGCCCTTCGTGCCGTCACCCCGCCAATACCGCAGCAGCTTCTCGCCGTTGAGCACCGCGTCGGCTTCATCGATCAGGGCCAGCCACCCGTCGCGCATGTCCTCGCTGACCGTGACCTCGTGGAACGCCGCGGTCTGGTCCGGGTTGGGGATCCACTCACGGTCGTCATCGGATTCGTTGTCGTAGTGCTCCCACATGGCGCGTCCGTGATCGACGGTCTTGCGGAAGTGCTCGAGCGCACGGGTCATCCGCTCCGGTTCTGCCACCGGCATCTGGAAGTTGCCGATCATCGCGAGGACATCGGTCAGATCGAACGGAGCGGGCGGCTGCTGGCCCATCAAAAACTCGAGCGACCACGCGGTGCCGGGGAGCGCCTCGTGGGTGGTCACGGCCTTGGGAAAGAGTACGAAGCCGGTGCGGTCGAACCAGTCGGAGTAGTCGTGGGCGAGGATCATCTCGCTGATGCCCGACAGCGCGTGGCAGTAGCCGCGCATCCACTCGGCGTCGCCGCGATCGAACGCGACCACAAGGTCTTCCGGTACGAGCGGCCCCCACACGGTGCGGCGTTGCTCCTCGTCCCACCGACCCATCTCCGGGAGCAACTGGAACATCGCCCCGAGGCTCTCCGCTGATGTCGCTCTGCCGTCGGCGTTGATATCAAAGCGGATCTCCGGGATCTCGATGGCGACCTTGAAGTCGCGGTCCACTTCGGCGAGCACGCGATCGGCGTCGGCGAGCTGCAGGATGAAGCTCTTGAGGCCGACATTGATCAGCTCCGGAGTGGTCTCGGCGGGTGTGTCGTTCGCGGTCCACTGCAGCACGTCGAGGCGGGGCGAGATGATCCCTCGGACCTGGTTGAAGGTCTGCATGAACCCGTGGCGGTGGGCTCCCTGCAGCAGTCCCTCGAAAGCGCGAAGGAAGCGGACGGTGCCGCGTGCGTAGGCGGTAGCGTCCCCGGCGGGAAGATCGTCGAGCGCCTGCTGAACCTCCGAGAGCGTCGCGCCGTCCTCTTGCAAGGCAAAGGCGGCATCGATGCGCTGCTGCATCGGGTCGTCGGTTTCGCGACCCAGCGCGTCCGAAGGCAGCCAGAGCAACATGAGGGCGACGAAGGTGATTGCGGTGCGGTAGTTCATACCCTCAATGTACCCGCGGCCGTCGCGATACCGAACACTAAATCCGGTTGAATTCCTCGCGGGGTTGGTATGCTCCGTGCATGATCGACTGCCTGATGCCGCTACTGGTCGCCGCGAGCGAGGGGGGAGCCGGTGCTCCGGCGGATGTCGCGTTCTGGAGCGGAGCGGGGCTGATCGCACTGCTGACGATCACGACGCTCGAGGTCGTGCTCGGCATCGACAACGTCGTGTTCATCGCGATTCTCGCATCGCGGTTGCCCGAGGAGCAGCAGGCCAAGGCGCGGACGATCGGGCTGCTGCTGGCGATGCTGATGCGCCTGGTGCTGCTGGGATTGGCGTTCTGGATCATCCAGCTGACCGAGCCGTTCGCGACCGTACTCGGCGTTGAGATATCCGGGAAGTCACTGATCCTGCTCGCGGGCGGGCTGTTCCTGATCGCGAAGGCGACCAAGGAGATCCACCACATGGTGGAAGACGGCGGCGCTACCGAGCACGACCCGAGTACACGACCGGGCCTGAAGAAACAGGCGGCGACGATGGGAAGCGTGCTCGTACAGATCTTGCTGCTCGATCTGGTGTTCTCGATCGACTCGGTGATCACGGCGGTCGGGATGACCAGCAACTACTGGATCATGGCGACGGCGGTGATCATCGCGATCGGCGTGATGATCGGCTTCGCCGGGCCGATCGCGCGGTTCGTGCAGAAGCACCCGACGATGAAGACGCTCGCGCTGGCGTTCCTGGTGCTGATCGGTGTGCTGCTGGTGGCCGAGGGTGCCGGCCAGCACCTGCCTCGCGGATACATCTACTTCGCGATGGCGTTCGCCCTGTGCGTGGAACTGGTCAACATGAAAGCGGGGCACCGGCGGAAGAAGCGCAAAGAGAACGCGCCGACAATCGCCTGAGGACAGGTCAATCACCCAGTCCCGGGCAGGCTCACATCTGCCTGAATGAGTGGATCTGTGAAAAAGATCGGTGCTTTTGCGGTGTGATGTATCAGTCTGCTCGGCTGAGCCACCTGATCGGTGTATCCCTGTAGAGCGCGACCGGTCCCGGATCGGTCTCTCGCTGTCGCACTATTCAATTTGACCGGGTCGGAGCCATGAACCGAATCACTGACGCAATCGCTCAAAGCGGCTTCGCAATTCTTGGCCTTGCCGCGGCGGCGACGCTCCCCGCGAGCGCGGATGTGGTCGTGTGGAGCACGAACCCCGACATCCCGACGGTCTACTCAAACGCGCTCATCGGCCCGAGCGTGGACAGCCCGGTGCTGCACGGCGAGGTGGCCGACGACTTCAATGTGAACGGGACGATCGAGCACATCCTCGCCGACGGCGTGACCTGCAACAACGGCTGCTTCGGGAGTCCTGCCGAGATCACCGGGGTATATGTACGCTTCTACGAGTGGACGGAAGCCGGTCCGGGCGTGCTTCAGGACGAGCAGTTCGTCCCCCTGAACGACGGGTTCATATGGACACCTTCGTGCTGCCTGAAAACTCTCGACATCACGCTGCCGACACCCTTCGTCGCGACCGGGCTGCACTACATGTCGGTGCAGGTCGAGTTGGGCGGGACGGAGTTCGGCGACCAGTGGAACTTCTACGCCCGGAACTTCAACGAGACCCAGGCCGGTCCCGCGTACTTTCGGGATATGAACGCCGGCGGCGAGTGGGTGCGTCAGCGTCCCGCAGACCTGCCGCCGGTGGACATGTCGTTCCAACTCAGCGGGACGATCGGGTCGCAGCCCGAGCCGGACATTCTATTCCTCGATCCGGCGGACGGTGTGGTCAACCCGAGCGATCGGCTGCTCATTCAAGGCGTCGAATTCGGCAACGGGCTCGGGCCGAACGACGTGCTGATCGACGGGCAATCGGCGATTGTCACGTCGTGGACGGACCAGACGATCACGGCATACGTGCCGGAGTCGGTCGGGTTGGGATCGACTCAGGTTTCGCTGCAAATCGGCGGCGAGATCGTGGACTCGATGGATCTCACGATCGTGGAGCGACCTTCCGACGAGCGGGTGCTGTGGTGGTTTGAGGCCGACGGGCCGTACTCGACGTTCCATCCGAGCGTCGGTCCGGACGGCACGGTCTATGTCGATGATGTCCGAGGCAGCCTGTACGCGTTGTCACCCGGCGGCGGTCTGAAGTGGATCGTCGATACGCTTCGCGGCGCGCAGGGCAGCGCTGACGAGGGTCCCCTTGCGATCGGCGCGGACGGAACGATCTACGTCGGCACGAACCCACTCGGCCCAACGGTCCGGCTCGAAGCATTCAACCCCGACGGGACGCACAAATGGACGTTCACGATTGACCACGCGCTGACATGGCAAGCCGGTCCGAGCATCGGCCCGGACGGCAAGATCTACGGCGCGATGAAACGCCGCCCAGTCACTCGGGAACGACTTCGAAGTCTTCGCCCTCAACCCGGACGGGTCGCTGGCGTGGAGCGTCATGGCGGATCCGTTCGTCTTCGAGAACGCGGCACGCGGCAGCGAGATGGCGTTCATCCCGTCATCATCTGGTGGCACCATCGATCAACTGGTCTTCACGGCCGATCGCAACGGAGACGGCCGGAACTGGGGCTTTGATCTTCTGACCGGCGATCAGAACTTCGCCACACCGATCGCCGGCGGAACGACGTTGGCCAGACACTGATCGTCGGCAATCCGGAGACCGGCAAGCACTACATGATGGAGTTCGGCGGCATCGGAGGAGCCGGATGGGGATTGCAATCATTCGATCCGTCGGGTCAGCGCTCCTGGCGCTTCGATCCGGGAATCGCCTCGGGGGCCACGCGCCCTTCGATCGGTGCAGACGGGAGCCTCTACCTCGGCTGGGACCTCACACGCCTGTCAGGTGTGAACACCGACGGCAGCGAACGCTGGCGCACCCTGCGCGGTTCGGTTTCGTACCACAGCCCGATCCCGAGCCCTTCGGGCGATACGGTGGTCGCGCTCGGCAACTACACAGACCCGGTCGGAAGCGGCTCATTCGTCGAACTCCGCGCAGCCGAAGACGGCGAACAACTCTGGACACAGGATGTTTTCGACGAGGACGGGACGCCCGTAGCCGTCTACACCAAGCCGCGCCTATCCGCCGACGGCCAAACGGCCTATGTGACCGCACTGGAACTGCCCATCACCACGGTTTCGACCTTTCGGGTGATCGCGATCGATGTCTCCGACGAGCGGGGCGGGCCCAGCGGCGACCTCAACGGCGACGGCTTCGTGGACCTGGCCGATCTGAACGCGGTTCTGGGAGCTTTCGGTGTGTCTGAAGAAGGTGATACGAACGGCGACGGCGCAACAGATCTGATCGACCTGAACATCGTGCTCGGAGCGTTCGGTACGCAGACCGATTAGCTCTGGCATGACAGGGCGATCGGTCCTGTGCCCGATCGCAAACCCCATGAGGTCCGATTCCGACGTCGTCTGGTTAGCCCCCCGCCGATGGAACTCCCGGCTGGCGCCACGGGTCGGTCAATCTCGGATCTCTCCGCTCCGTTCGGGCGATCCGGAATCTCGGGCGAACGCCCGGAGCGACGCCGTATACTCGATCGGTCCCGCAGAGGAGGTTGAGGCGATGGCGACGAAAACGGTTGGCGAAGCGTATGAGGCGGTTGCGAAGGCGAAGGCGGAATTGCTGGAGGCGGTTCGCAGCGCGGGTCCGGAGGCCGTCAGCGATTGGGAACTGCGCGATGTGGACGGCAAGCCGGTGCGCCTGAGCGAACTGTTCGGCACGCACGATGACCTGCTGCTCGTGCACAACATGGGGCGGGGTTGCAGTTACTGCACGCTATGGGCCGACGGGTTCCGCGGCATCGCGAACCACCTGCAGCGCCGGTGCGCGTTCGTGCTCTGCAGTCATGACCAGCCAGAGGTCGTCAAGGCGTTCAGCGCGGAGCGCGGCTGGAACTTTCGGTGCGTGAGCGGCGCGGGCAGCGATTTCGCAAAGGCCATGGGCTACACCGACGAGCAAGGGAATCCGCATCCGGGCGTGTCGTCGTTCCATCGGGAGCCGGACGGCTCGATCGTTCGCGTAGCGCACATGCCGTTCGGGCCCGGAGACGACTTCTGTGCAGTCTGGCCGCTGTTCGACCTGTTGAAGGATGGCAAGGGCGATTTCCGGCCGGCGTGAGGGGACCCGCGACGCTGGCGTCGCTCTGCGTGGTCAGGCCCTGTTCTCAACTTCGTCGGTTTCCAGACGAATCGAGTAACTCATCCCAGATTGCGCTCCAGTGCCTCGAAAGCTGCCGGTGGTCGGGGCCGCGAGCCCATAACTGGGTGCACTTACCAGCGGTACGTGTCCATCGCTCGTGGCGAGTCCGAGGCTCGGGTCGTACCCGCGCCACCCCGCCCCCGGCAGATAGACCTCGGCCCACGCGTGCAGTTCCTGCTCGGTTATCTCGGGTGGTCCGTGGATCGAGTACCCGCTCACAAACCGCGCGGCCAATCCCTGCGCGCGACAGGCGTCGATGAACAGCACGGCCACGTCACGACACGCCCCGTGTTTCGACGAAAGAGTCTCCGCGGCGGATTGCGGCTCTCCCTCCTCGCGGACCTCCATGCTGCAGTCCGAAAAGATCTGATTCGTCAGATTCGAAAGAAACGCGAGGGTCTGTCGCCCAGAGGCTTCGGCGATGGACCGAGACCATTCCTCAACGGCCCGACTGCGCTCGCAGACGAGATTCGGTGCGAGCGCGGCGGCGATCTCAGCCGGGTAAGACACCGGAAGCGACGACGCGGGCTCGTGCGTGATGATCGCGTCGAAGGGGTTGTCGCGAAGTGTCTCAACCATGCTCGAACACTCGATCAGAAGGCGATCGTGTTCGCCGGCGAACCAGCACTCCCGCGCCGCCGATCCGTCCTGTTCGATGCTCCAGGTCGCTCCAGCCGGCTCGGGAAGGATGCGCAGTGCGTGTTCATGGACGCGCTGCGTCGGGTCTTGGCGAGGAGTAAGCCGGATCGTCGTCGGTTCGATGAAGACGGGTCGATCGTAGGTGTACTCGAGCGTGTGTCGGACGCGGATAAGCATGGCAGGGCGCGCAGTCAGGCCCCGTTCGGAGCGGGCTCGGCAGAGTTTGCTTGGCCAAGTTGGTTGAGGATCGTCCCGACCCACTCGGACGGGGCCTGCTGAAACGCTTCGCGGATGCTGGCTGACCACCACTTGGTCAGTTCGCGCAGGTCGGCGGCCTCGTAGCGGTGTTCCACCATGCGGTACGTATCACGTTTGTATACGACCACATCGAGCGGGAAATCCACATCAGAAGCGCTCGCACGCGTCGCATCGAACGCGAGATAGCCGGACTTCAGCGCGTCCGCCATCGAGGACTCGTAGGTCAGCACTCGGTCGAGCAGCGGCTTGCCGTACCGACTCTCTCCGATGACGAAGTACGGCGAACCCCGACTCACCTCCACCCAGTTCCCCTGTGGGTAGATCATGTAAAGTTTGTGCTCATCGTCGTTTTCAAACTGACCTCCGACGAGTGCATGGATATTCACATCGAGGCCGGAGTTGACCAACCACTTGCTGTCTTCTTCGGACACACGCCGGATCTGGTCGCCGAACGCGTTGACGGCCTTGTATAACCGGTCGAACGTGTGATCCTCGGAAAGCAGGATCTCGTCGAAGTACGTGAGCGCCTTGTCCCGAGCCGCTCGCAGGCCGGACGTGGTCAGGAACATCGAGTGATTGCCGTTCTGGTGCAGCGTGATCTTGCGCGCCGTGATCCGCTCCGAACCGGTGGTGATGCGCGTGTCCGCGATCCCGATGAGGCCGTCTTCGGTTTTGATACCGATGCAGAAAGTCATGCGGATGGAACTCCGGAGGTTGCTTCAGCAGTTTCAGAAGCCGATTGCGCTTGCTGCTGCGACGACATCCTAACCGCGAAGAACTCGTCGAAGATGGTGCTACCCACCGAGATGAGACGAGACTGGAACTTGTCCAGGTACTCATGAAGCCCGAAGTCGATAATCTCCTCGATCCGAGCGAAGTCGAAGTCGGAGCGCAGGCGTCCGAGCTGCTGCTCCGCCGGGTTCTGAAAGGTCCCGATCGGGGAGCCCGTGATCGCGTGGAGCGACTGTTCGGCCTTGATCAGGCAGTACCGGATCGACCTCGGGAACTCGCGGTCGAGCAGGAGGAATTCGGTCACGCGCTTCGGCGAGATCCGCTGGTGACGCTTGCGATACATCTCGAACGCGGTCGCCGACTTCAGCAACGCGGCCCAGTGGAGGTTGTCGTAGGGCATCCCGACGTACTCGATCGTCGGCAGCACGAAGTAGTACTTCACATCAACGATTCGCGAGGTCTGATCGGCGCGCTCGAGCAGACGGCCGAGCCGGCCCCAGTGCCAGGACTCGTTGTTGGTCATCGTGCTCTCCGTAAGCCCGATGAACAGGTGATTCGCGTTCTTGATCTCTTCGAGGAAGTCGTAGGGGGCCTCGCGGATCGAGTCGTCGGTCGAAGCGCGACGAACGTTCAGGTGCATGCGGTTGATCGTTTCCCACATCTCCGAGGAGATGCTCTGGCGGACCGACCGCGCGTTCTCCCGAGCGGCGCGCACGCATGACGCGATCGAGTTGGGGTTCTGCTCGTCGAATATCAGGAACCGGAGCACATTCTCCTGCGTCCCCGCGTTCTCGCCGTACCGCTCCTTGAACAACTGCTCGCTTCCCGTGGTGACGACGAGCGGCATCCACTGTGAAGCGGTCTCAACCGACAGGTCGAGCATGAGATGGATGTTGACCGTGATGAAGCGAGCGACGTTGTCGGCCCGCTCGATGTAACGGCTCATCCAGTAAATCGAGTTCGCGGCGCGGCTGAGCATGCTTCCTTACTCGTGATTGACGGGAGGGAGAACGGCTTCGTCGGAGAACGAAGTTTCGGTATCGGCAGTGGTGTCGAGTACCCACGTGTCCTTGCTGCCGCCACCCTGCGAGGAGTTTACAACCAGAGAACCCTTCTTCAGGGCGACGCGGGTAAGGCCGCCGGGAAGGATGTAGGGGTCCGGTCCGTGAAGGATGAACGGACGCAGGTCCACATGGCGACCCTCAAAGTGATCGCCGACGATCACCGGAGCGCGACTGAGCGAGAGCGTCGGCTGGGCGATGTAGTTCTTCGGATTCGCCCTGATCTTCGCGGCACACTCGTCACGCTGTTCCTGGGTCGAGTGCGGCCCCACCAGAATGCCGTAGCCGCCGGACTCGCTGACCGGCTTGACCACGAGATCCTTCAAGTTCGCCAGAACATGGTCACGCTCGTCATCTCGCCGACACAGGAACGTCGGCACGTTGGGCACGATCTGATCCTCGCCGAGGTAGTACCGGATGATCTCAGGCACGTACGCGTAGATCGCCTTGTCGTCGGCGATGCCGGTACCCGGAGCGTTGGCGAGCGCGACGCGTCCCTGACGGAACGACTCCATCAGACCGGGTACGCCGAGCGCCGAATCCGGCCGGAACGCCTCCGGATCGATGAAGTCATCATCGATGCGCCGATAGATCACATCGACCCGCTTCGGGCCGTGCGTCGTCCGCATGTACACATAGCCGTCCTGCGTGAACAGGTCGGTTCCCTCGACGAGCTCCACGCCCATCTGCTGCGCGAGGAAGGCGTGCTCGTAGTACGCGCTGTTGAACGGACCGGGTGTGAGCACGACGACGTTCGGCGATTCGATGTTCGGCGCGAGTTGCTGCAGCGAGTCAAGCAGGTGCAGGCAGTAGTCGTCCACCGGTCGCACGTTTGAGGCACGAAAGACATTCGGGAACGTTCGCTTGAGGATCTGGCGGTTCTCGATGACGTACGAAACACCAGACGGGCAACGCAAGTTGTCTTCGAGCACATAGAACTCGCCGTCGCCGTCGCGCACGAGGTCCGTTCCCGTGATGTGGCACCAGATGCCCAAGGGCGGATTGATGCCGACGCACTGCGGCCGGAACGCCGGACATCCCATGATGATGTCCTCCGGCACGACCCCGTCGCTGATGATCTTCTGGTCGTGATAAACATCATCGAGGAAGAGGTTGAGCGCGTTGATGCGCTGCGCCAGCCCCTTCTCGATCGGCAGCCATTCTTCAAGCTCGATGATGCGAGGGATAATGTCGAACGGGAAGATCTTCTCCTCGGCCTCCTCGCTGCCGTAGACGCTGAAGGTGATGCCCATGTTGTAGAGCGCCATCTCCGCAGCCTGCTGGCGACGCGCGAGGTCACCGCCCATCAGCGCCTCAATCCGTTCCACCAGCATGCGGGCGCCGGGCCGAGGTGTGGGGTCATCAGAGCCGCCGCTGGAGAACATCTCGTCGTAGAAGCCCTCGGTCTCGTAGCCGGCGCACTTCATGTGGGGGGTGTCTCCTTGAGGGGAACGAACGGACGAGTGGACTGTAGGCGATCAACGGACGGCAGCGATACATTGAATCGAACAGACGCGCTAGGCACGAACGAACCCGAGAAGGCATCGATCAGCGATCCGTGCCGAGTCCCTCGGTCCGCAGCGGCTCCTTGAGAATCAGCGTTCGGTGCGGGAACGCGGCCTTGCTACTCGCCGCTCAACGCCGGCGCACGACAATCACTACACCCGCCGCGCACGCCCCGATCAGGTTCGACACCAGATCCCAACCCGTGTTGACGTACCCGCCCACATTGTGATCGGGCACCGTCAGCGTGATCGCGAACTCCAGCACCTCGTTCAGCGAACCGAGCCCGCACCCCATCAGCGCCGATGCCACCGCGAGCCCCACCCGCGGCTGCCCCGCGTCGTGCCGCACCACGCGCGACAGCACATCGAAGCACGCCAGCGACGCCGCGAAGAAGCCGAAGGCATGCACCACCTGGTCGTACCGGGGCGTCAGCGGGTGCAGCCGGAGGCTGTACAGCACAGCCCCGCCCGCATCCGCCCACTCTCCGGGGATCGCCACCGTTCCACCAGCCATGTGCAGCAGTCCCCACACCGCGAGCAGCCACAGCGTCGAGCGCCGAAGCCCGAACCGCAGATGCAGGAAGGCCGCCAGTCCGATGAACACCACCATCGCCCCCGCGTACACCGCGAACTCCGCGTTCCCCGCGCGCAGGGCCAGTCCGGAGAACACCACCATGTACACCCCGACAAACAACACCAAGGGCACCGGGATTCGCTTGCGAGCCTCCGCAGACATCCCGAGAGCGTACAGAACCGAACGCACGCGATCCTTCCAGCCCACAAAAAAACCCCGCATCCATCGGATACGGGGTTCTCAGCTCCGGAGTCGACGCTCCTCAAAACGACTCTCTGGCTTCAACGATCGCTGCGCAGCACTGACACTTGCCTGCTGCTAACCAGCAGCGCTCCCGAAACCCTGCCCGCTGAATAGGAGATCGTCCTCTGGCTCAAGCGCTTGCTCGCGGCGAATCCGAATCGTACGGTCGGAGTCTGATTCCACAATCTCGTGCTGGATTGGCGTGAGGGACTCGAAAGACTGCCGTGCGGCACTCCGATCCCCGAAGAAGCCGATGAGGCGATAGTTCTGATTCCACTCCAACGCCCACGCCCAGTGCGGCGGCGGATGCGGACTGCGATAGATGACCAGCTTGAAGAATTCGTCAGCTGCCACTGCGTGGACGCGCGGTGCATAGCGGCTCAACATGCTCTGAAACGACCGGCACAGGGAATTGCCCCAGTCGTTTTGGGAAGCCATGTGGACCGGCCAGAAACCGCCAGGCCAGAATCCACCGAGTTTGGAATTCCGGTCGTAGGTGATGAAGTAAAAGAACGCGCCAACCTGATACGTGGCCAGCATGTACGCCCGGTCTGCTCTGAGCTGTGGGCCGCAGAGGAGGTTGATTGACCTAAAGAGCCCAGAGTCCGATTCGGATGTCAGCGTAACGCTCTCGGTGCTATCAGCGACTGCCCTCCCGGTGCGGCTGCTTCGCGTACTTCGAGCTTTGCGCAGCGCATGCTCAGCTAGCCGCGGATCATTGACTGCGAATTCTCCAGGCACGATCGGCTGCATGGAGACTGCTGCGACTTCGGCCTCAAGATCTGATTTCGCGTTGTTGCAGGGCGAGCACGCATTCGCGATCAGATTCCACTGGCGGGAGAAATCGACCCCGGGAACGAACTTGCGCCCGATGACATGTTCCTTGGTCCTGACCAATTGGTCCGAGAACCGGCGACCGCAGTAGATGCAAGCCCGATTGCGGAGGCGAACTGGCTTATCGGGGTCGAGGGTTTGGACTTGCATGATACCTCTGGGCAAGTTTACCCATGGCGGCATGTCCTGATTGGTGTTCGCCTCGCGAAAGAGCTGGTCGAGACGGGTTATTGGACACTTTTACCAGTGTTTCGCAGTTTCTGGAATTGCTCGGAGTTCCAGCTGGGGTATTCTCCGTATTGGAAGCGTCTCCCAAGAAGGAAATCCATGCCGAGAATCATGCCGTCATTTGTTGTGCTCGTTCTCGCTGCCAGCGTCTCCGCCGCTCCGATCGCTGTCGAGCCGCTCGTCCGGACCGGTGAGTCCTACAAGGGCATCGCGGGCGAGGTGATCGGGATCGCTGCCGACAGCAGGATCAACAACTCCGGCCAGTGGACCTTCGAAGTAGTCGCGAACAACGCCGACGGTTCCTATGCCGGCCGATACCTGGTCGCGTACGACGGCATCCGCTTCGACCCCACCACAGAAATCCCATTCAACGAAGACCTGACCATCCGACCACCGGGGAGCGGCCGGTTCGCTTCCATAAATAATCTCGGCCAGATCTCCGCGACGGTGGCCGGCCCCGTTTTCGATGCGGAAGGCGATTTTTTCGGTACTCGCACTATGCTCATGGTCGACGACGAGGTCGTTCTGAGAAGCGGCGACCCGCAGCCGTTTGGAGGCAGTTATCCAAGCGATTTCAATCGTTCCAGATCGATCCTCGCAGACGACGGGAGCCTGCTCGTCAACTTCGACCTGTTTTCGAATCCGTTCGCTGACGAGGACACCGTCATCCGCTTCACGCCCGGAGGGGGTAGCGGCTACGAGCAGTCGGTCAGCCTGGCTCCTGGCTTGGCCATCGAGGACGGGTACTTCGTACGGAGCACCAATCGCGCCCTCTGGGGTTCATACGACCACAACCAGTTCGGTGACACGGTTCACGCCGCAATCACCACGAACGATGAATTTAATACTGCAGGGTCTATCTTCCTCAATGGCCAGTTTGTGGCACGAGACGGAGAAACTCAACTATTTGATAACGGCCTGTTGAGCATTTTTCCGAACCGTGTCGCGATCAATGACAACGCCGATGTCGCGTACCTCGCGATTGCGCAGAGCAGCGAATGGGAAGGTGGTCGGTACACGGTCATCAAGAACGCGGACGAGGTCGTCTGGGTCGACGACGGGTCCACGCCTGACCTCGCTGGCAAGACTTTCGCGGCATTCATGGGCACCCACCTCTCGCTTGCGAACAGCGGTGACGTGTTCTGGCAGGGCGATTTCTTCGACTCGATGGGAGCACGCTACACCGCGGTCTTCCGCAACTCCCAGATGCTCGCAACCACCGATCCGAGCATCGACGGTGTCCTGCGTCTCGATGGGCTGCTCAGTTTCGATGCCAGCGACAACGGGGAGTGGTTGATCTTCGACACGGAGAGCGGCGTGTTCCGGGCGCAGATCCCCAGCCCCGCCGGCGTGTCGCCTCTGGCTGTCTGGCTGGGTTGCGTCTTGCGACGAAGACGTCGATAAGCCGCGAACTTAGTAGTTCATGCGGGCACGGTGCTCGCGAAGTGCTTTCCCCTCAATCAAATGGAGGAATCGTGAAATTCACTAGGAAGACTATTGCTCTATCAATACTGAGTGTGTTATCGGTCGTCTCGGTCGCCGGGACTGCTCTGGCCGTTTCGCCAAGGGCCTACCTGCTGGACGAGCAGCGTCTCGACATTGACCCAGCGATTTCGGTCACTGATGTGCCGTTTGGAATCTCGGAAGTCAACTACCGGTTGGGCTTTGGTGCAGCGGTCGCGCTCGATGGCGATCGCATGATCGTTGGAATGCCTGTCGCTGGAGTTGAGGCTGCACCCGCAGTTGGCGCACAGGATGGACGTGTCCTTTTGTACCGGCGCAACACTGCGGGGGCATGGTCGGAGGTGACAACGGCACTTAGCGTTTTCGATGCGGTCAGTCCCACGCCGACGCCGTTTGACTTCCTGCAGCCCCGGCGGTTTGGACTTGCGGTGGATGCGGCTGAGGGGCAGTTGCTAGCGTCGGTCACTGAGATTCCGTTCGCGTTTTTTTCTGGAGGAGTGCTCCTCGCAGAGTGGGATGCGTCTGCGAATGATTACTTGCCAGTGGCCCGAGTCTATCGACCGTCCAGTGAAGTGGATTCCGATGATGACGGGGAGTTCGGGACCGCACTGCAGGTCTCCCCACAGCATGTGATCGTGGGCGGGCCGGGTGTAGGCATATCGAACAACGGCGCAGTGTATACGGCTGAAACATCGACACTGAGTGGCATCGGTGTTCAGGACATCGACACCACCGACTCGCGAATCGACCAATTGCCAAGTCCGAGCCCCGCGACAGACGGGCGGTTCGGTGCCTCGCTCGGCCTAAGCGGCTCACTGCTCGTTGTTGGGGCACCTGCCGAAACCTCGGGTTTGATTGCGACTGCTGGACGAGCTC
>CAXIWF010000436.1:0-23028 GCA_964036045.1 Eutreptiella sp. 'Long Island Sound 2002' | reverse complement strand
ATATCACATGAATATTTACACCAATTGTTTAACGATTCATTTCGTGTCAATTTTGGACCTACTCCCTACCTGCAATGGGAACATTTTTGGTTTAATGAAGGATTTACAGATTACTATGCTTCATTACTTAATCTTGAGGCTAAAATAATAACATTAGATGAGTATATAAAATCAATAAATTCTGATATTGAATTTTATTATGAGTATATATGGACTCTACAAGAGCTCTTAATAGCCAATAATGCATATTTGCCCAATCCTATAACAAAAATCAGTGAATTTTTAACAGAACCTGGAGAATATATTGAAGAGAGAGTGCCTTATATAATTGGCAGACTAATAGCCAATAACATAGATAATATTATACAAGCAAAAACAAATAATAGATATGATTTAAAGGAGCTGTTAAAAATAGTAAAAAGATCATGTGGTAATATGAAATGCGTTGTAGATAAAAATAAAATTTTATCTGCTTATCAAGTCTTAGTTCGGAATAATAATGCTAGATGGATAAATAATTACTTGTTGAAATACTGTGATAAATTTGAAAGGTTAAAATTTGTAGGTAAAATGGCTAAAAATACTGTTACTCTAGATAGTAAATATCATGAAATAACAAATTTAGGTTTTGATTATAGCGAAACTTTGCTTGCAGGGGGTATAGTACAGGGTGTTATACAGGATAGCAATGCATATGCTGCAGGCTTAAGAAATGGTAATAAAATAAAGGAATTTAAATTTGATTATGAAAAAATATGTGTCGATATAGAGGAAAGCAACGGAAGAGAAAAGCTATTGTGCTACAATAGTAAGTCAATTTTAAAAATTCCAATGTATATTAGAAAAAATGATATTTCGATTAACTGATAAATATGATCTAGTTAATAGCGTATGTCCAATACTAGAGGATTCTGTAATTCAGTATGTTAGCAAAGCTTTAGTGTCAATAGAGGTGTACATAAGTATTTCAATTAACAAGCCAAACTTTAATTATTATGCCAAAGGAAATGGATTTATAGCGAATAGAGAAAAAGGGTTAATAATCACCAATAAACATATTGTTAATACTGAAAATATTCAAAAAATTTGGGTAAAATTTTGCACTTCTGATGTAGTAAAAGCGAAAATAATATATTCTGATCCTGAGCATGATTTTACAATTATATCAGCATCTATTCCAGATAATGTCTCAGAGTTGGAGCTAGAGTCCTTCGTGAAGAGTAACATCATAAACAGTAGCCTTGTGTATTCATTAAATAACGAAAATATTTTTTATACAGGTAAAATTATTAGTTACGAAAGCAAAGGAATATATTTTTCGCAATCAATTGTCATAGATTTTGATACCAAACCAGGTGATAGCGGCGCTCCACTCTTGAATAGCGCAAACAAAGTTATAGGGATCTTATTTGCAAGCTCATCAATGAATGCAGTTGCGTTAATATCTGATTATATAATTGATGCTCTAACTTATTTAACAAACGCAAGGTTACCTGAAAGGAAAAGTGCTGGCATCTTATTCGACTACTGTAAATTTGAAGATATGATTAAAATAGATCAAGTAAAAAAGGGAGTATTATGTAATCATGAGTATGTTATATGCGTTAGAAAAAAAATATCTGTACCAGAAATAGAAAATAAATTTCAATTACTAGATGTTGTGGATTTAGTTAATGGAAAAAAAATAAGTGATATTTATTTGCTACAAAAAATAATTAATGAAATTGAAGATATACAAATAAATATTTGGAGAAATGGAAAGGTTTTTAGTATTATGCCGGAAAGATTTAACTTATTCTCTTATCAAATAAAATCATATTTTTACATAGATGAAGCAGTAATATATCCGCCCGGAATTTTTACTCATTTAATTACAGGAGCACCCTTAGACAAGCTTTTTATACTATCTTTAAACAAAACAAGTGCTCTTTTTACAATACATAATTCTTCCTTAATCAACATAGGTGGTTATTGCATCAATACTATACAAGATTTAAGAGATCACGCAGAAGAATTTTTAGGTAAAAAAGATTTTTTAGTACTAAGTGCACCACATATGCCTAAATACTCATATAATAACAATATTATAACAAATCAAAATATAGAAGCGAACATTGTACATATTGAAAATTTCATTGCAGCAATAATTTTTGAACTCTCTCGGAATTTTGATGAAGATTCAGGGCATTATGTATACACGTGGAAAGAATATAAATTGGAGGAGCAAGTTGGTCTTCCAGTATCTATTGAAGAAAATGTTGAAATGGCAGTTCACACTATGGAAGTAAGAGATTAGGAGGTATTTTACGCGAAAGTCAGGCTCAACTGCGTTTCTAGTTGATAATTGGAGCGCCCTTCAAAGACGCATGATTTGGAGAGTTAAAGTTAGCAGCTGAAGATTTGAACTGAAAATAAATGCATTGCATTGTCGTGTTTTTAAAATTTAACAGCCCATGATTTTGTGGCCATAAGGTACATTGTTGCGCATCTTCTCATTTTATTGGGGAAATCCGCGAACATTGGTGCAAAATTAATACTTTGTATAACCCTCTTGGAAAGCTGAAGGCCTTCATAATTAGCGCTGCACAGACTATTATGATTGTCCACTAGAAACGCAGTTGAGCCAAATTAATTAACTTACACAAAGAAAATGATTGACCCTTCTGGCGGCACTTCTGAAGGATTTGAAGCCAAGCATTGGTCTAGTTCGTTTCTTTATAAATCTGTGATCACCTTCTATCCTGTTGTTGAGATATTTGTTTTGTCTAATTTCTATTTTATCTTCTTCAGATAATGGCTTATTAATTGAGTTCAAAGCAGAGGTATTAGAACCACTTTTATCTATATTAACCTTTATAGGGTGTCCACTAGATTTAATTGCTTTCTTGAAAAATGCCTTAGCAGCCCTTTTATCTCTTTTTGCTCTTAGCATAAAATCTATAGTATCTCCGTATTTATCAACCGCTCTATACAAATACACCCATTTGCCTTTAACCTTAATATAAGTCTCGTCCATTCTCCAACTACTATTTACTGGCTTTTTTCTTTTTCTAAATTTTCCTTCAAGTATAGGCATAAACTTTATCACCCACCTTTGCAAAGTTGCATGATCAATGTTGAGCCCTCTCAACCCACCTATCTCTTCTATTTCTCTATAACTCAAAGAATATCTTCCTTTCATATACAAAGATGTCATTATTATCTCTGGCCCATATTCATGATTCTTAAAATACTTGAGTAATCTAGGATCTATTTTCAGCATTCCCGCCTCTGTAATTTATCGTATATTTATTATATTCAACATGATAAAGATTTGCTCGACGCTTTAGAAATGAGAAAATCAAAAAAATCTCCTATATCAACCGATTTGTCATGTTAGTACAATTGCGTCTGAAAATATGAGGGAATACCAATGGTAGACCTATATGCAGCAATTTAATGTTAATTCCAAAGTGGATATGGCAAAAACCCTTGCGGTATTTGGTGCGTTCACAGAAGGATTGCAGTTATTTGCTTCATTTGCAATGTTACTTAATTTCCAAAGATTTGGCAAAATGAAAGGGATGGGACAAATAGTTGCGTGGTCTGTTAGAGATGAAACATTGCATACTTTATCAATAATAAAATTATTCAAGACTTTTATAGATGAAAATAGAGAGATATGGAACGATGACTTAAAAAACTTTCTATATCAGGCCTGCAGAGATATTGTTCACCATGAGGACGCATTTATTGATCTTGCATTCCAATTTGATGGAGCCATTGAGGGGATGAATGAGCGTGATATAAAACACTATATAAGGTTTGTGGCGGATAGAAGATTAAATCAATTAGGATTAGAAGGCATATATAAAATACCAAAAAATCCCCTTCCATGGTTAGATGAAATACTTGATGCTCCAGAGCACACCAATTTTTTTGAGAATAGAGTTACAGAATATGCTAAATCGGCTACAACTGGCTCTTGGGAAGATGCATTTATTATTTTTAAAGATAAATAGAGCGCTAAAAATAAAACGTAGGGTTGGCTCAGTTATACGATTTGTTTTTAAGCAACAAATGGACAAAGTTAATTTTTTTTATAAAAAAGTGGTATTGTGCCAATTATAATAATAAAAGAGCCTAAAATAGTTAAATAACCGACTTTCTCATTAAATACTAAGATACCTAGTATAGCAGTCATCACTATTCCAGTAAAATGAATTGGCATTAATAAAGATAAATCGGCTCTCTTGAAAGCATGAAATGCACAGAATGAGCTAAGTGCAAAGGTTAATGAGATCAAAACTATGAAGAACCCATCACTCACTAGCATAAGCCTCTTCCAATAAAGCGCAGCTGGAAAGAATGTGTAAATCAAAGAAAAAAAAGATAGATAAAACATTTGTTCAATAGTTTTTCCAGATGTAATTTTTTTGTGATATTATTGAATATTCCGAAGCAAAGTGCAGCAAGGAGTGCGGCAAAAGAAGGTATAGAGAATTCAATGTTTGAGGGATGAAGTAAGATTATGGCACCAGCAAAAGTAATTAAAAATGCTACTATCTTTTTTGTATCTATTGCCTCCTTAAAGAAAAATACAGCGAGTAGGGAAGTTAAAAGTGGATCAATAGCAATAATCGCTCTTGTCTCAGTTATAGGCATATTAGATAGAGAATAAAAAAATAATAGAAAACCGCCAAATCCAAATATTGATCTTAAAAAATGGTACTTGATATTGTTTGTTGATATCTTTAATAAACTTTTTTTACTAAAAAATGAAATGCATAGTAAGCTAGAACATATTATGAAGTTATACAAAAATATTATTTGAGTAATATGATAATGATTTTGGATTATTTTTAATAAAATTGAGCTAGTTGATAGAAAAAAGCAATGCATGAACATACAAAGTATCCCAATATTTCTTTGGTTAAAATTTCTATTAGCTGGCATATGTATGTTTTAAATTTGTAAATGTGTAATCTTAACATCAATTAGTATGAATTACTATTAGTTAAGTAAGACACTCCTATTACTGGGAATATACAGTGATGATTAAAGGGCGCTTGATTGTAGTGCACAGCGGTAATCTAAAAATGTTAATCTGTCACTGCCTCGTGGAGTCCACGTACTGAATAGGCTCCGAAGGTCTCCAAATGCTCCCCAAATTAATATCATAGCGACTTCTCCTGCTTTACTGCCAGCTGGCAGTGCTCAAGTCTTTTAAAACGCCAGTTGGCAAATACCGTATAGGCTATGTTAGCAATTTGGTGGATAGCTGGCAATCTAACAAAAGTTGCTAAAAACCGCCACTGCTTTAATTGCATCCAGATTAGAATGAAAGCATCCACGCCCACATGCATCAGACCCTTTTCATCTTTTGCATGTAATAGTTTTAGCCCCTCAGTAAGAGATATCCCTTCTTTTTTAAGTGCATCAGCAGACTTTGTAATGTCCTGCCAATCGAAAATGTCATTCGGAGCAATCTTGCGATAATAATTAATTTCCTTTGAACATAGGCCGCATTTTCCATCGTAAAATACTGTAATCATATTATTTCTTATATTTATTACTACTACATCTTTTGGAACTATATTTTACCTCATTCCAATCTTTTGACCATTTTTTCGCCATAAAAAAGCCTTTTCACAAACAGTACATATTCTAGTGGGTAAGTCAGATTTCTTTTTCATTCTATATTACTCAAAAATCTTTTGCTATCATTACGAATGGATTTTTGTTTTTCTTCACCCATGCGGTTAAATATCTTGTACATCATCCCAATGCGATGATTGCCTCGTAACTTTTCACTATTGCGATCCAGAAAATCCCAATAGAGGTAATTAAAAGGGCACGCGTCAGGCCCGTTCTTTTTGGTTACTTTATAGCTACAATTTTACAGTAATCAGACATTTTATTGATGTAGCTGCCACCAGCCGCATAAGGTTTACTAGCAAGATATCCACCATCAGCAAATAAAATCATGCCTGACACATTCGGAAGCTCTACCCATTCATAAGCGTCAGCATAAACAATCAAAAACCATTCATTCACATCTTTGGGATCAATTCCAGCCAGTAATGCAAAATTTCCAAGTACCATAAGGCGCTGAATATGATGAGCATAAGCGTTTTGTTTTGTCTCAAGAACGCACTGACGCAGGCAGTTCATTTTTGTGTTTGCTGACCAATAAAAGTCCGGCAGTGATCGTCTGGTTTCAAAAAAATTCGCCTCTGCATAGTCCGGCATTTTTTAGCCAGTAAATACCCCTTATATATTCACGCCAACCGATAATTTGGCGAATAAACCCTTCTACTGCGTTCAGCGGAGCTTTCTTTTTATGATAGGCTCTTTCTGCTGCTTGAACGCACTCAAGGGGGAGTAGTAAACCACAATTCATATAAAAGCTGATATGTGAATGATACATCCAAGGCTCACCCTGAAGCATTGCATCTTGGTAATCACCAAAATGACTTAATCTCTGTTCAATAAATTGATTTAGAACCTGCAGGGCATCTGTGCGTGTGACGGCAAAATAAAATGGTTCCAAATCACCAAAATGATCGTTAAAACGCTCATAAACCAAGGACATTACTTCTTGAGTTATATCATCTATCTCACCGATATAGGGCGAAGGTATGTTGAGCCTATCTTTTGGCGGTTTACGGTTTTCTACATCATAATTCCATTGTTCACCAATTGGACCATCATCTTGCATCAAAATGTTGTATTTCTTACGCATTTCACGGTAGAAATATTCCATACGAAGTTGTTTGCGATCTTTCGCCCAGGAGGCAAATTCATCGGGAGTGCATAAAAAGCGATCATCCTCTCTGATTTCAACAGGGATTCTCAATTCATCTTCCAGGCTGCGTATATGCTTAAGCACGCGATATTCACCCGGATGCGTAACAATTATACGATTAAAAGCGTGCTTTTGCAGCAACCGCTTCACTTCACCTTTGAATGATCTTGCGTTTTTGGCATCATCTAGTTTTGTATATTCAACGCTATAACCATTATATTTAAGCGCTTCAGCAAAATGCCTCATAGCTGAGAATAGAAAAGCAATTTTCTTTTTATGGTGCTTGACGTATGTTGCCTCATTGTAAACCTCACACATTAAAATGATATCTGTGTCCGAATCATAGCCTTTAAGGCTTGAGATAGACTCTGATAATTGGTCCCCTAAAATAAGTCTTATGCTACTCATAATACATCTTGTTTTAGCGATTTAAAAGCTATTAGCGCTGACTCGCGTGATTGTTTTAGATCAACAACAGGGTGTGGATAGGTTGAGCCCAGCTCGATACAGGCTCCTTTTAAAATAAGTGCCGGAGCTTCCCATGGGTTAAAGAGGTATTTATCAGGTAATGCAGCAATTTCCGGGAGATATTGGCGCACATATTCACCATCGGTATCAAATCTTTGACCTTGTGTTACAGGGTTGAAAATGCGGAAATACGGTGCTGCATCTGCTCCACATCCGGCAATCCATTGCCAGCTAGCGCTATTATTAGCAAGGTCAGCATCAATGAGCGTATCCCAGAACCAACGCTCTCCATGATGCCAGTGAAGCCGCAAATTTTTTACTAAAAATGAGCCAACAATCATCCGAACCCGGTTATGCATATAACCGGTCTGCCATAGTTCGCGCATACCAGCATCTACCATGGGGACACCGGTCTTTCCTGCTTGCCATGCATTCAAGTTATCTGCATTTTCCACCCATGCAAAAGAATCAAACTTCGATTGCATATTTTTACTCGGCAATTCCGGATTATGATAGAGCTGATTATATGAAAACTCACGCCAACCCAACTCGCTACAAAAATGCTCAATATGTTTATCATCGCCAATGCTTCTAACAGCATGCCACAGCTTGTTAGGCGATATTTCACCGAAATGCAGATATGGCGACAAACGTGACACATGTGGCTTTGCCGGTAGGTTGCGGCCATCTTTATATGAGAAAAGCCCTTCGTCAATAAAGGTTTTAAACCGCTTATGAGCACCTACTTCACCAATCTCCCAATGCGGTTCAAGTTGTTCATACCATGGTCTTTTAGGCAATAGATCTAGCGCATCGATGCCTATTTGGGTTTGATCAGAAACATAGTTGACATTTTCTGGTTTTGATAATGGAAATCGAGGCTCTTCAGCATTGAAGCAACCATTATGGTAAAATGGAGTAAATACTTTATAAGGCGTGCCATCGGCTTTTTTAACATTCCAAGGTTCCCACAATAATGAACCATTACATGTATGAACGTCTATTCCATGTGCTTTTAGATGTTCTTTGATATATGTGTCACGATGCATGCGCCATGGTTCATAACATCGGTTCCAATACACCGCTTCAACCTCAAAACGCGTAAAAATATCATCCAGAATAGTTTGCGGATTCCCATGATACACAGATAGTGTATTACCTAGAGATGCGCTTAGAGCTTTCAATGAATGATAAAGCCACCAGCGACTTGCACCACCCATGGCATAATTTCCTGCATTCATATTATCTAAAATATAGATAGGGAGAATGTTCACGTGTTTTGCAGCTTTCGTTAATGCTGGATTATCGGATAACCTGAGGTCTTGGCGAAACCAGTGGATGGCAATTTTTTCTTTCATAGCGGTAATTCCCCTTGAGCATTATTTTTTGTTTTTTTCTTACCTAGTGTTTTTGGCAAGATAGACTTGCGGCTACCATGTTTGGTTACGATTTTTTGAGTAGTTTCTTTATAAGCGGCATCAGTTTTTCTAAGGCTATAAAGCTTCTCTGCTGCTGAATTTCTCGCTGTCTTTTCATCAACAATTGGCATCGGATAGCCGTTCATTTGTGATTCAAGCTGCCATGGCATATGAATAAATGCTTGATCTATATATCGCAGTTCTGGAATCCAGTGGCGAATAAAAACACCTTCCGGATCTTGATCAATACCCTGTTTAATAGGGTTGTAGATACGAATCGCATTAATCCCTGTTGTGCCTGATTGCATTTGTACTTGGCTGTAATGAATACCTGGCTCATAGTCAGTAAATAGATTTGCCAGATGTAGGGCTGGTTTTCGCCAGTGAAGCCAGAGATGATAGCTCGCAAAGCTCATGACCATTGCACGCATACGAAAATTTAAGCCAACCTGTAGCCGTCAAAGCACGCATACAGGCATCTACCATTGGATAGCCTGTCATTCCACACTTCCAGCTTTTAAAATATTCATCATTAAAGTCTTGCCTCTAAATACATTGTAAGCGGGATGCATATTTTCATATTCAATGCGTGGCTCATCTTCTAGCTTTTGAATGAAATGGCAGTGCCATCGTAGCCTGCCTGAGAATGAGCGTATTGCACTCCGCCATTTACCTTTGTCTCCGCAAGGGATCTTCTTTATTTCTTGATTACGCTGTTCGCAGGCTTGAAAAACTTCACGTATAGATAATGTACCAAATGCCAAATGTGCTGATAGCCTTGAACAGCTATCAAACGCAGTTACAGGGGACGACATTTCTTTGGTATAATCTTCGCCGCGTTCATCAAGAAAACTGTAAAGCAACTTTAGCCCTTCGTTTCGACCGCCTGATTGTATATCATTAAATCCATCTTCTTGTAATCCAAGTTCTACATGAGTGGGTAATGCATCAGAACTCTCTTCTATCATTTTAAGGTTGGAAGGGGTGACAACGGCGATTTTCTTCATCTGGTAGTGCCAGCGTGCTGCCCAGCCATCACGATCTTGTAAATGACGTATCACACCATTTTGAACCGGTTCATACCATGGAATGTTTTGTGATTTGCACCAGATCTTCACAGTTTTATCGCGTTCATATGTCCAACCATTCCATGTTTCTTGATGTGACCATAACGCCTGAACATTGTGGCGTATATGAATATCTTCTAAAACATCAACTGCTCTTCCGGTTTTTATAACCAGCTTTTGTCCAAGTGTACTCAGCGATTGATCAAGTTTACGTAGGCATTCACGCAAAAATACATAATGCCGGCGACTCATATCGGGCTGCTGCCATAGTTCTGGCTCAAGAATATAGAGTGGTAATACAGATCCACTTTTAGCGGCCTGTGCTAAGGCTTCATTATCCTCTATTCGTAAATCTCTTTTGAACCAAACTATATGCATTTATGGCAAGATCTCCTTACCGTCCCAAGAGAAACACTTCCCTGTCTGCTCTTGTGTTAGATCCTCTAAAACCTCCAAGAGTTTACCGGCAGAATATTCAGGCGTATATAGCTTCCCATCTGCTACATTGCCTTGAAATGGTTTTGATAAATCACTGTCAACAGTGCCAGGGTGCAGGCCGACGATAATCGCATACTTATTACTTCTGCTAATCTCAATCGATGCATTCTTGATGATCATATTAAGTGCTGCTTTTGAGGCACGATAGCATACCAACTCCAAGCTGATTATCAGATATACTACCCACACGCGCAGATAGCGCTGCGAATATTGATGATTGTTCTCTGTTAAGTTTAGGCATGAAAATATTTTGCAATAAGAGCGGGAATAATAGTATTAACACCAAAAATATGATGAAATTTTTTAGCTGATAAGTCTCTCAAAGAATTTTTCCGGCATGATCTCGTCGTCGTATAGTATGCCATTAGCCACAATGACTAAATCTAAAGGCCTTTCTTTTGCGGCCAGTTCAGCAGCTTCAGCAATCGAAAACTCGCTGTTATAATCAATTTGAAGCTCACCATTTCGAGAAAAAGCAAATAAACTTGCGTTCGGATTTTTTTTAGATACGAGTCTTGTAAAAGCATTTCCTATAGCACCAGAAGCACCAATAATCACGATATTTTGTCGTTCTAAATTCATAAAGCACTCTCTTTTATTGCATTTGCAAGGTTGTAGGCAGAGGTGAAAGCTCCTTCAACGCGGCCATCAAGACACCAATCACCACAAGCAGCTAGTTTATGACCATGATCTATGAATATTGTGCTATTTTCGTCTTTTTTTGCAGCGCTTGCGTAGCGCCATCCATGAATGGTTTTGTAATCTGCTGAACTGACGTCATGTCCTATAATACTACTAGCTTCGTCAATTAAATGCTGCATTATTTTTTTACGATCATCTTCAAAATGGTCTTCTGCATATTCTTCAGATGAATGCACCATCAGAGTGAAGCGATCTGCTCGTTCCGGCTTATAACTATTTACCGCAATCCAACCTAAGTCTGAATTTGTTACATGAGCGGCCTCGAATTCGAGAAGAAGACTTTGCTCAAACCCAAGCATAAGCGAAAAACATGCACGCATATCAATGTCTTTGATATTGTTATGATATGCAAAGAATTCAGGCAGAAGCTCTGCGGCTTGTGGCGAGGGTGCTGTACATATAACCCAATCAAAGCCATTGTAATTCTCACCTTTATCATCGGTTAATTGCCATTTTTATCATGCTCAAGAGATACAATCAGTGTGTTGATATAAACATTCAGACCCTCAGCTAAATATTTGGCAACCCTATTCATCCTTGGAACACCTACATAGCGTGGCTCCTCGTCAATCCAGTTTCGACGCTCTATTATTTGATTGCCCTCAAACTTAACATAGCGCGCATTCCATCGCTCAATAATAGCTTGATCTATCAGTGGCTGAATGAAATCTTGAAATGGTCGTGTTCTCGCTGTGAAATATTGTGCTCCATGATCAAAGAAGTATGGTTCAGCACGCCTTGTTGACATACGGCCACTGACTCCACGTGCCTTCTCAAAAAGGTGAATCTCAGCATGATCTTTTAATAAATAAGCGGCTGATATTCCTGATAAACCAGCGCCAATGATAGCAATTTTTTTCATGATACAATTCCTAAAATAATAAGTAAAATCATTTGAACATGGCAATGCTGTTCCCAGTGAGCTTAAGCCAAAATAAGTAAAGAACAAGTCCATATGCACTGATTAAAAAACTAACAAATTTTTTGCCAATAAATCCTGTTTTACCTGTTATTAAAAATTTCATTTTGCCTACCCTAATCAATATAAATTTTCTTTATCAGTCACTTTACCTTTAAATAATGAATACACAAAAATTGAATATCCAATTACAATTGGTAATGAAATGCAAATTACGATTGAAACAAATTTTAATGTCTCTGGAGGAGCAGAAGCATCCCATATAGTTATATCAGGTATAATTATATATGGCCAAAGGCTAATTCCTAACCCAAAAAAACACAATATAAAAATACTGATAGCACTTATGAACGGCAAATAGTCATATTGTCTTTTTATTCCAAATAAGATTAAATAAATTGATAAACCGGTGAGAAAAGGAACTGGAGATAAAAACAAAATATTTGGAAAATTAAACCACCTTTCCGCGATGAAATCATGCTGATATGGAGTTTTTACGCTAATCATTATAATGAATAATATTACCATTATCAGAATGGGCTTTGTAATATTTTGAGCCCATTTCCTTGTTATACCTTGAGTTTTCATAATTACCCAAGTAGACCCTAACAAACCATAAGCAATAATCATTGCGAATCCGGTAGTAATAGTAAAAGGATTTAAGAAAATCAAACTATTACCACAATTCTTAAATGCATCACTATTGATACCTTCAACAATAGCTCCTATAATTATTCCTTGTGAAAAAGTTGCAATATAGGAGCCAATAATAAATGACCAATCCCAAATCCATCTTGATTTTATTGCTTTTAATCTAAATTCAAAAGCAAGGCCTCTAAAAATTAATGAAGTAACCATAAGCATTATAGGCGCATAAAGCGCTGGGATTATAATAGAATAAGCTTTAGGAAAAGCTGCAAATAAAACTCCTGTGCCATATATTAGCCAAGTTTCATTTCCATCCCATACGGGTGCAATACTGCTCATCATTCTATTTTTACATTTATCAGTGGGAGCCCAAGGGAATATAATACCAATGCCTAAATCAAATCCATCGAGTATAACATACATTATTATACCAAAAATTATAAGCCCTGCACAAAGTAGAACAATATCCATTTTTATTTACCTGATATTACATGAGTTGTGTGGCTTGCAGTTGGGACCCATTTAGAATCTTCTTTATCCATTTCTTTTAAAACATCATCTGGAGATAATGGTCCTTTTTTGACTAAAAACCCTGAATAAACTAAGAAGGCTATAAAAATTATAGGATATACTATTAGAAATGTTGAAAAAGAGCCTATGACTAACTCTGGCCTTACATCAGAAATTGATTTAGATGTTTTTAATATATTATTAATAACCCATGGCTGCCTTCCAGCTTCAGCCACTATCCATCCTGATATAGTGCTAATAAATCCAGCAGGCGTTAATAATACACATAACCATAAAAATGGTTTATAGGAATATAATTTATTCTTAAATCTTAATATTAGTCCAATTATAGATGTGAATAAAAAAATAAAACCAAGACCTACCATAATTCTAAATGTATAAAAAACTAGTGGTATATTAGGTCTGCTATCTTTGGGCCACTCTTTTATTCCCTTCACTTCTCCATTAGGATCATGAGTTAATATAATACTAGAAAGTTTTGGAATTTCTATCGAATATAAATTCTTTTCTAGCTTCTCTGAAGGAATGCCAAATAATACTGTAGGAGCACCTTTTGATGTGTCCCATAACCCCTCCATAGCAGCTATTTTTAAAGGCTGGTATTTAATAGTATTTAGCCCATGCATATCCCCCATAAATATTTGTAGTGGCACTATAATCAATAATACCCATAGAGCTAAAGACAAACCTTTTTTTGATACTTCTAGATATTTGTGCTTTATAATATAATAGGAAAAGATACCTGCTAACAATAAGGATGCAGTAGTGTAGCAAGCCAAAATCATATGAATCAATCTATACGGAAATGAAGGATTAAATATTACTTTCAGCCAATCATCTATTCTTATAATACCATCCACAATATGAATTCCATCTGGTGTATGCATCCATGAATTAAGTGATAGTATCCAAAAAGCTGAGTGGTGAGTTCCTAAAACTACAAGTAGGGTGGCAGTTAAATGAATCTTAGGTGAGAATCTTTTCCAGCCAAAGATCATAACGCCGATAAAAGCTGCTTCTAGGAAAAAAGCTGTCATCACTTCAACTCCAATTAATGGGCCTATTACTGATCCAGCTAATTCAGAAAATTTACTAAAGTTAGTTCCAAATTGAAAAGACATTGGAATACCAGTTACCACTCCCATCCCAAATGCTAGAGCAAATATTTTAACCCAAAACTTATAGAGACTAAGATAAACTTTATTATTTGTTTTGAGCCACATAATTTCCATTATTAACAGGAAAAGACCTAAGCCAATGTTGACTGTAGGCCATATAATATGGAATCCAATAGTAAATGCAAATTGAGCTCTTGAAAGTATTTCTGTGGTCAACATAATCTTTTATACTTTGGTTACACAAGTATTATACTATAATTTTTTACACTGCAAAACCCCTTGTTATAATATTATGAAGATTGTATGATTAATTGAATAAAACATTGGATTTATGAATAACAAGTGGACATATATTATATTATTAATTTTTATTGTTGTGATAAGTTGTGTATTAATAGGCCCGTTTATGAGTAATGTTGAGCAACCTAAATATCAAGTTATTTCATCTCAAAAAAATATAGATATAAGAAAATATGACCCTATGGTTATAGCTGAGGTTGAGATTCAAGCAGAGCGTAAAGAAGCAATAAAGGGTGGATTTAAAATTTTAGCAGATTATATATTTGGTAATAATAAATCAAAAGAAAATATTTCAATGACAGCGCCAGTTAGACAACAAAAAGTTCAGGAAAATTGGCAAATAAGCTTTATAATGCCTTCTGAATATAATATAGAAACACTTCCCAAACCTGCCAATAAAAATATAAATCTTAAAGCAGTTTCTGATAGAAAATATATAGTTATTAACTTTTCAGGTAGGAACTCAGATCAAAATATTAAGCTTCATGAAAAGAAGATTAAGAAGTATATAGCAGAAAATGAAATACAGGTTTTATCGACACCGATATATGCATTTTATAATCCACCTTGGACTTTGCCATTTCTAAGACATAATGAAATTATGATGGAGATTAGCTGAATGAAGGGTTATATATACATAAGTAATAGAACTAATACTTCACTATTTTAACTTTCTTCAGCTAATATACTACCCTTAATATCTATAAAGTACTTTTATTTCCTATTTCTATACGATACCTAGTTAACGTTAATTATATCTTGATACTTGATGATTAAAAAAATGAATATTATTAGCATTTTATTTTTGTTCTATATATGCGATACAATTATGAATAAAAATTAAATAATCTATGGAATTATTGATTACAATATCAAATAATTTTTTATCTCCCCTTATTCTTTTTTTCCTTTTAGGGATTATTGCTGGCGTAATAAAATCAGACCTAAGTATACCATCAAGTATAAGTAAATATTTAACTATCTATCTAATGATGTCCATAGGTTTTAAAGGTGGTTATAGCATTTTACTCGATAACGAAATTAACTTACAGATGATATTGTTAATAATTTCTGGCGCGATGATTAGCTTTTTACTTCCATTTTTAGGCTTTTGGTTACTAAATTTATATACAAAATTAGATAATGCTACAGCTGCTGCAGTTGCAGCGCATTACGGGTCTGTGAGCATAGTTACATTTGCTACAGCAGTGTCATTCATAAAGTTTTATGAATTGCAGCACAAAAGTTATATAATTTCCATATTAGCTATTATGGAGGCTCCTGCTATTTTATCAGGTTTATACATTGCTCACAAAAAAGCGCCTAAAACGAGAAATCATAAAAAAGAAGAAAAGAAACTTTATAGAGAGATTTTTACTAATGGCTCTATATTACTATTACTTGGTTCTTTTTTGATTGACCTTATAACTGGTGAAAGTGGTTTTCAAAAAGTTGAAGCATTCTTGATAACTCCCTTTAATGGAATTTTATGCCTATTTTTATTGGATATGGGGCTTATAGTTGCAAAAGAATTTCACTATTTTAAAAAATTTACTTTTTCTCTACTTATATTTGGAATTTATATGCCAATTATTAGTGCTTTAATCGGAATGATTTTATGTTTTATTATCGGTTTAGACGTAGGGACTACTTTATTATTTACCGTATTATGTTCTAGTGCATCTTATATCGCTGTTCCTGCTGCAATGAGGCTTGCTTTGCCTGAAGCCAAAGCCGGAATATATATCCCTATGTCACTTGCTATTACATTTCCATTAATATTATATTAGGCATTCCAATTTATTACTTCATAATCTGTATTTACTTTCAATAATATGACTCTCATTATATAATAATTGCATAGGTGATTGCATGCTTACAAAAAGAATATGAGAACTATATCAAAGATTTTCCAACTTAGGAGGGGGCTCTCAGCGCATCTAACTTAACACTGGCTCTACTGTTATGCGCGCTGTTATTAAAAATAACTTTGTTGGAATTATAATTGTGCTATTGCCTAAATTTTTTATTTGACTTTCTTTAGTGATAATATAGTTAATTAGGTTTTCCATAAATTAGACTCCAATAAATTACCAATCAACTTAATCCCATCATCACTATCATTTAGACATGGAATAAGAGAAAAATTCTTTCCCCTAGTTCTAAAAATAAGTCTTTATATTCCATGCTAACCTCTTCTAATGTTTCTATGCAATCAGATGCAAAGCCTGGCGTTATTACAATTAAATTTTTAACTCCTTTATTTACCAATTCTTTTAGAACATCAGCTGTATATGGCCTTAGCCATTCCTTTGGGCCAAATCTAGACTGAAAACTAATGTGATTTTCTATTCCAATTTTTTGTTTTTTCAGCTCTTCATTAAAAAGGCGATTTGTTTTATTGCAAAAACATGAATAAGGGTCTCCTTTTTCAAAATATATTTTTGGAATTCCATGGTAAGATGATAATATTGCATCAGGCTTAAAATTAATGGTCTTGATATGATTCCTAACACTATTTACCAAAGATTTAATATATATACTATTATCTGGATATTGACCTGCAATTCTAATTTCTGGTTGCCATCTAATCTTTTTTAGAACTCTATATATTTCATCGCATATTGTTGCTGTTGTGGCTGAGCAATATTGAGGATATAGTGGTATAAATATAATTTTCTTACATCCTTTTTTAATCAATTCGCTAATCTTAAATTCAATTGATGGATTTCCGTAACGCATTGCATAATCAACAATTAAATTTGAGTAATTTTTATTTACTAATACCTGTAGTTTTTTAGCTTGAGATTTGGTGTAATATTTTAAAGGTGATTCATCAACATCATTCATCCATATTTGCTGGTATTTTTTACCACTTGTAAATGGACGAAATGGTAAAATGAATAAGTGAAGAATCAATTTCCATAATATAGGATTTACCTCTATTACTCTTTGGTCCATTAAAAATTCTTTTAAATATTTTCTAACGGCAAAGTATCCATATCCATCTGGGGTTCCTAAATTTAAAATTAATACCCCTGTTTTATTATCAATCTTAGGATGATTATCTGGCAAATTACTTTTAATCATTTTTTAGGTTTTTATTATTATTTAGTTTTCTTTTATTTTGGTAATAATGTAATTTACATTATTATCTTCTATTTGTTGGGGGTCCCAGAGTTTTTTAAATTTATTTTTCAACAATCCCTTAGATTGGTGTTTAAAGTAATCTATTAATTTCATAAATGTCATTTTTGTTCCAAAACTATTTCCGTTTACTTTATTCTAAATATTCTTTTAAGTTTTTCTGTCATCTAATTTTTATGTGCGGACATACGACTCCTTTATTTTGATTTGTAAAAATATTAATTCTTCATATTTTTAAATGCAAAGCCCCATTGGAGATAGTTAACGATAGAATTTAGATATTTCAACCTATCGTTTTTATAATCAATGTAATATGCATGCTCCCAAGCATCTATAGTAAGTAATGGTATTTTGTCATGAATCAAAGGGTTATCAGCATTGCTTGTTTGTAGAAGTGAAAGTTTCATAGTATCTTTGTCTTGTACAAGCCATATCCAACCACTACCAAATAGCGTTATTCCCGCTTCCATAAATTTCTTTGTAAAATTTTCGTAATCACCAAAATCTTTATATATACGATCTGATAGCTCTGGTGATTTCTCGCATTTCTTGCCAATTGATTGCCAGTAAAAATCATGATTCCATATTTGCGCTGCATTATTGTATATGGCTCTATGATTACTTTTATGAGAAAGCATAATAATCTCCTCAAGACCTAGTTCAGAATATTTAGTATTTTCAATTAAACTATTTAATTTTTTAACGTAGCCTAAATGGTGCTTATCATAATGAAAATCTAAAGTCTCTTTTGTAAGAACTGGTGTAAATAAATCTTTTTCATAAGGTAAGGGTTGCGCTTTAATCATATATGTCCTTTTTCAAGTTTTTTAGCACTATAGCATCTGGTAGTATAAGGTAAAATTTTTCAAATTCATATATTTATTAATGCATTACTATAGGCTTAATAATTTCTTCTTTTTGTTCAATTAAATAAAGACTAGAACTTTCTAAAATTACAATATCTTCATATTGACAATTACCTAAATGTAATCCACAGACAGTATTTTATAGTATCTTATACCTTTGGGAGTATTAAATTCTAAAGATTCATTCACTTTCTTTCCTATCAATGCTTTGGATAAAGGCGATGTAATCGAAATCATACCCTTTGAAACATCAGCCTCGTATTCACTAACAATTTTGTAAGCAATTTCTTTCTCAGTATCTTCATCTAATAATCTTATTGATGCTCCATATTTCACCTGCTCCCCTCGCACTTGTGAAATATCGATAATATCCACTCTAGAAATCTTATCTTATAATTTAGATATTTTAGCCTCTATGAATCCTTACTTTTCTTTTGCAGCATGATATTCAGCATTTTCTGATAAATCTCCGTGCGCCCTCGCTTCGGAGATAGACTTAATAATATTTGGCCTCTCAACAAATCTCAAATTATTAAGTTCTATTTCAAGCTTATTCATGCCTTCTTTTGATATCGGGAATCTCTCTACCATTTATTCACTCTACTGTATTTGATTAAACTAAATATGCCACTATACATATCTTATAAATAGCTGGCACTACATGATATATATGGCTTTATATCCTATTACCAGTAAGCCCAGTAATCTTTTCAAAATCTAGCCCCAATTTAATAGTCTTTGTTTTTTTAAAAGTATATTTACGTGATCTTCTTGTTTTGTTAATTTGCTCAATTTTATTTGTACCATCTTGATATGAATTGCAAGATTCAATAATCATATTTCCTAATTTATTATCTTTGCCACCATAGCATTCCAAAAGATAAAGTGACAGACAGTTCAATAATTTATGTTTTTGGTATTAGATTATTTTGTACTGTAGTATATACAAATATTCAATTAAACACGAACTAGTCTAAAAAGGGTAGGGCGGCTAATTTTAAACATGTCGCAAATTTCCTGTATAGAATTATCTTTGTCAGCATGCATCTTTTTCATCATGATAAGCTGTGCATCCGTTAGTTTTTTAGGTCTACCTCCAAGTCTTCCTCTTGCCCTTGCTGCGTTTAAGCCAGTTAATGTGCGTTCCTTAATGATATCTTTTTCAAACTCTGCAATAGAGGCAAAAATATGGAAGAATAACTTACCGCTAGAAGTAGTAGTATCTATGTTTTCTTGAATAGATTTAAATCCTATGTTTCTATCTGCGAATAACTGTATTTCTTCTATAAGATGCTTAAGCGATCTTCCAAGCCTGTCTAATTTATATACGATAATAGTATCTTTGCCATTTCTCGCATAATCTTTCATTTTTAAATATTCAGGCCTATCAGCTCTAGTGCCTGTTATCTTTTCAGAATAAATGACCTCACATCCTGCTTTTTCAAGAGCTTGAATCTGCATATCAAGATTCTGATCTTGTGTTGACACTCTTGCATATCCTATTAACATAAAATTATCTTAAAAGGTTAATCTTTAAATTTTCAACCTTTACTTTTCCCCAGATTCTATCTGTAGAACATACAGTAAGGTTCATTAAAATTCCCAGAGAAATACAAGCTTTGTCGCCTAATGATAATCCTAATTTATTTTGCATATTTGTTTTCTCAAGATCTGCAGCAATGTAAGCTTGTTTTTCACTAAAATTAATCACAGTTCCAACTAATTGATTAATTGTAGCTATCACTTTATCTTTTGGAATGTCATGGCGTGCAATTAATATGCCTGCAACTTCAGTTATGTTTACTGAAGAGATTACGGAATCTTTTAGATAATCGTAATAATTCTCACTACCAGGTTCTTTTTTAAGCAATGCTAATAATACAGAAGAGTCTATAACATAGGAATGCATAATTATTTCTCCATTTCTTTATTTACTTCTTCACGCCTCATAGTAAATAATTCTTCTGTAAGAGAAACATTATCAGGAATATATTCTTGAATTAAATTCTGAGCATTTACAATAGCTTGTTTAAGATTAATAATCCTCATTTCATTATCTAATGTTCTAATAACAAAAACATCGCCAGATTTAATACCCCATGCTTTTCTAATACTGTGTGGTATAAGGATTCTACCATTAGCATCTATATGAGTTCTTATTTCTTGCATAGCAATATTTATTAATCATTAATATAATATATTGCAAATAATTATAATATGTAAAATATAATAAGTCAACAGAGTATTATAAACAACAAATAGATATCGTATCTTATTGCAATTGCGCAATAAAAACACTAAGAAAAAGATATGAGAAAAGATATCGATTTTTAACTTTTGAGATGCAAAAAAGATATAGGGTAGGGTGAGTATTAAAAACGATCGTTTTTAATATTATGCATTCATTAATCAATTGTTTATTGTATGAAATTTTACCTACCGCTCAGAGCCCTTTTCTTCATGATTATTTTCCTTATTTTCAATGGGGTTTTTTGTATGGATAGAATTACTTCCTTCTTCAAGAAGATTACCTACTTTATTTATCCTTCTAAAGTATTCTTTTCCTCCAGATTGGAATAATAGTAATAAATCTCCGTTTGCATCAAATCTCTTAATAATAAATTCTTCTACTTCTTTAGGAGTTTTATCAAAAAATTCGTTTATTATATTTCCATATTTTTTTATCTCTGTGCATACGGGTAATGAATAACTATCATGCTTATATATCCATAAATTTTTCCCATTTTTATCTTCTAATAATTCAGTTTCATATAAGCTATTAATGAAATCTGTAAAGCTATTTGCTATTAAATGTACATTTGAATAATCTGGTTCTTCTCCTTCATAAGCCTCTTGTTCGTGATCCCAAAAATATACTTTGCCATAATTATCGCCTATTACACTCATACATATTTTATCTCCACACGAGGCATTTGCTATAGGGATTAATTCATCTGGCATTCTTTTTTGCCATATTTTAAATGTATTGTAATCTTTTAAAAAATTATCATACTCTCCCTCATAAATAGCAAGAAACCTATCTACACCTATATTTCTTTCGTTATCATCTACAGGATTAATCATAGGAGCAGTATCTTTTATTGGATACCCCCCATTATGCTTAAGCAGATAGCTTTTATAATCTTTTGGAAAATTGATATCTAACTTTTTTTCAATTTTTATAATATCATTATTAGTTATCTGATTTTTGCTTTCTTCTATTATTATATTTTTCATATACTCTGCCATACTAATCTACCTTATGATTATGCTTTATAGTTGAGACACCACCAGTATGTCTCACTGCCCCATGTAAATCTTGGGGAACTAACTGCATGGTTTCGCCATCTTGATGATGGTGCCATGTATATCCTTCGGGTCTTTTTTTATATCCAGCTATTTTACTTGCTTTTTTCTCATCACTCTCTCTATCTCCTGTTAATCCTTCAACTTGCACTTCTTTTTTTGTATAAGGCTTTAGATCAGGAAAACCTTTCTCATCAAACTCTACACTATCAGGATACTTTTTCTGTAAATCTTCAGGTAATTTCTCAACAGGATATTTTTTTCCAGCATATTCACCGTTAGATGGATATCTACCTCCAACTTTATCAACTGTATCTGGGTATTCCTTTAATAATATATGGTCTTCTAAATTCTGCTCAGGAATAGTTGATCCTTTCAGACTCTCCAGCGGCTCTGCCGGAGTAAATCCTGGTAATTTATCTTGCTTCTCTGCTTCTGGGTATGTCTCTATAGTTGGTTTCTTGTTATCATTAATTGGATATCCAGGTAAATCAGGTGTCTTTTTTGGAATAGGGGTGCTGATAACATGTTCTTTACCGGTCTCATCAACCATAATTGATGGATTGATAATATATTCTAAACCATTTTCTTTAACTATCCGGTGATTTTGTTTTAATTGTTGATAATTATCATCATCTATTATAACAGCTTGGCCATTTGGCAATATTAAAGTTTTTGGACCGAATCCTATTTGTGTTATCATCTTCTTTGAATCATCATTCTGGATAGATTTATATGAAGCATCATTTTTTTTATCAATAACCTCTTTTGCAACATACATTGCACCTATAGATGTTAATACAATAGCTCCTAGTTTAGCTAATGCGTCTGAACCTACCGTACCAGCCAGATAAATCGCTGCTGCTGGGTTTGCATTCGCTTCCCCCAAACCCAATACCCTTCCTAAAAAACTACTAACTTTATTCCACGCACCTTTTTCTTCAGCGTTTTTTATTTCTCCTTCTAATGTTCTTAAATCTTGATATAATGTATTTACTATTTTTACCTTACCACCAGCATCAGCATTGACATAATCACTAACTATGCTTTTTGTTAACTCTTTTAATTCATTCCTTTCTTCACTTGTTAGCTCTCTAATATTATCTATTTCTCTATTAATATTTTTAATACTTTGCTTAGCTATCTCTTTTTTAAAGCCCTCTTCATATTTGAGTGTAATTTTTTTTACATACTCCGCATTATTCTGCTCATCTTCTAATTTTATTTCTTCTTCAGCATCATTGCCTTTAGCT
>CAXIWF010000435.1:0-34084 GCA_964036045.1 Eutreptiella sp. 'Long Island Sound 2002' | reverse complement strand
TCAGTTCGGAAACGGTCCAATCTGGAAAATTTTCTGCACGGGACACGGGAAATGCGGTCAATTCGGAAACGGTCCAATCTGGGAATCGTTCGTTGAAAACCATTCAAGGTCATTGGTTGAAAATCATTCAACTGAGTTCACCCGAGGGCAACAAGTGCGATTTGCCTGCTTGCCCCCCCCCCCGGTGAGGTTTGTGATGCTGGGACCCCACGTTGGGAGGGATTGACAAGCCCTGAGGATTCGGATGTGGGATGGGTATGTGCCTTTGTGCACCAAATATGCCACTTATCCTGAACTGTAGGAAATCACGGCTGGCATCTTTTTTGGGGGGCGGGGGTTGGCACAGAGAGCACTTTTATGTTTGTCTTCAGCAGAAGCATTGGAGCCCACCTGCAGCTGCACTACGGATGAAGCCCATGCCGTCTGTCCATGCATGTACGCGTTCATGAATTCCCTCAGTGTGATCAGCGGTGCACATATGGACCCCCAACCGGATTTTCAGCTGGAATGTGGCATCCCACCATGCCCCTGCGGGGGGGGGGGGGGTTCATCAATGGTTTGCAGGAGGGATAGAATTGACCATTGACGCAACCTGTGTGGCTTTCAAATGTAACTGGGTCTACCCCACACTCCTCTGTCCATCGTCTCCTGCAGCCTGATATATGGTGCGGGACCTTTGGGGGTTTTTGTTGCTGCACGATTGGTTTTTCGTAACTGCCCTGCACGGGAAATCTTGGACACAAAAGCCCTACCCACCAAACCAGCCAATGCACCGATCACTGCCCAACACGTGCCACTGAGGATCAGTTTGAGCTTCGTATGTGTCTAAATGGCAAGTGCCTCAGAGATGAAGCGTACGAGAAGAGACGGCCACCATTTTGTCAGAGGGTTCTTCCTATCTCTCTCTCTCTGTCTCTCTCTATGTCTCTCTGGAAAGGTCCATATCTTTCGTGTCTTGCACAGCCGCATCTCTAGTCTGTCTCCAATGTTCAGCATCTGATTACTTTCGCATCTATGTCCCACAGCAGCAGCCCTTGGTGTCCCAAGACGCAGCCGATGTCCGATGGACCATTCCCTGACGCAATTGTACCGCGGCATCGACTGCAAAGTGCAGAACTATGACGAAGGGCGATTCATTCTGTGGCACCAGTTCTCTTCCTCGACCGTGAACCCGGACATTGTGAAGGACTTCACGGCGGAGGGCGGCTCGATATTCATCCTCAGGCCCTCAAAGGCAAGCCAGGGCCACTTGATTGATTTCTTGTCCGAGTTCGAGAAGGAAAAGGAGGTGCTCTTTGCGGCGAACACGTGGTTCCGTGTGCAGCAGAAGCTCAAGGACGGGACGAAGCGATTCTTGGCACAGCACATGGGAATAGAGTGGGAGGTTATGAAGGAAATCGACGTGTACGAGCTGCATGAAGTCACCGAGGACTTGGCCCGTATATCACAAAATGTCCAGGACATTTGTCTGCAAAAACGGGGGTGTTTCGCCCAAGCACCCAGGCACCCAAAAGGTAGTCCAGTCAGTGCTCCATACCACCACGGAACCACTAGGGAACCATGGAACCACTATGGAACCACCATGGAACCACCATGGAACCAGTATGGAACCACCATGGAACCACCATGGAACCACCATGGAACCACTAGGGAACCATGGAACCACCATGTCCACATGCTGCGCAGCAGCAAAAGGCTGTCCAATTGCAGGAGGGAGCGCAGCTTCTAGCCCAGCGTGCAAGCAAGAGCCTGGTGGCCCACGTCCTTGAAGGCAATGCGGAGGCCTGCATGCAGGACATGGAGGACGGCGCTGACGTGCAGCAAGTACATCAAGGAACCTCGTTGATCGTCCTTGCTGCAATGCGGGATATGGATGATGTATGTGTAGCAATGGCCCAACGAGTGCAGAGCATCAGCATTGCACCCAAAAAAAAAAAAACCAGACATGGCCTGTGCTGCTGGGTTGTACAAAGCGTTTGATCGATTTCCGAAAGAGCTGGTGTCGGTGATAATTGGTGAAGGAAATCATGTCGGCGAGGCTGGTGCCCTTGCCATGGCGTCCCGTTGCGAAGGTGTGAAGCAACTCCTGCACAGTTGTCCACTTCTGGAGGATATCAGCATTGGTGGGCATCACCACCGGCGTGCCTTCTCCGATGGGGATATCCTGACCGAATGCAGCACAATAGAAGTGTTGGATGCTGGAGGAAGACGTTTGGATCAGGATGGTGAGGTCCTGATTTCTGCGCTGTCTATGCTTTTTTTGCTGTGTGCCTTTGTATGTATACTGTTTTCTGTATCCAATCCTTCTTAAATGGCCCTATTGGGACAGGCTGACTGCTCCACAATACTTTTCCAGGACAGATCCACAATTTTCTGCACTGGACAGGGGAAACTCGGTCAGTTCAGAAACAGTCCAATCTGGGAATTTTTATGCACTGGACAGGGGAAACTCGGTCAGTTCGGAAACGGTCCAATCCGGGAAATTTTATGCACTGGACAGGGGAAACTTGGTCAGTTCGGAAACGGTCCAATTCGGGAAATTTCATGCACTGGACAGGGGAAACTCGGTCAGTTCGGAAACGGTCCAATCTGGGAATTTTTATGCACTGGACAGGGGAAACTCGGTCAATTCGGAAATGGTCCAATCTGGGAATCGTTCGTTGAAAATCATTCAAGGTTGATAAAATTGCAGTTTTGTGGGCAGTACATAATCGCTGCCTGTTGGATGGTACGGAGAGCAGCAAGGCTGGTCACAGGGGATTCCGGTGATATGAAGGGTGTAGGGGTTGTGGCTGTGTCACAATGCCCTGCTAGAGTGGCATGTCTTGTGTTGCATCGAAGCCTCCGATGTCCATAGTCAGGAAGTACTGGCCGATCCATGCCATGTTGCCACGGTTGTGCTCTCCGTCGTGTTTGCTGAATCTGCCTTTGAGGGACATGATGTCATGAAATGGGATGATGGGAGGGACATGATGTCCCCAAATGAAATGATGGGAGGGACATGATGTCCCCAAATGGAATGATGGGAGGGACATGATGTCCCCAAATGGGATGATGGGAGGGACATGATGTCCCCAAATGGGATGATGGGAGGGACATGATGTCCCCAAATGGGATGATGGGAGGGACATGATGTTTCCAAATGGAATGATGGGAGGGACATGATGTCCCCAAATGGGATGATGGGAGGGACATGATGTCCCCAAATGGGATGATGGGAGGGACATGATGTTTCCAAATGGAATGATGGGAGGGACATGATGTCCCCAAATGGGATGATGGGAGGGATATGATCTCCCCAAATGGGATGATGGGAGGGACATGATGTCCCCAAATGGGATGATGGGAGGGACATGATGTCCCCAAATGGGATGATGGGAGGGACATGATGTCCCCAAATGGGATGATGGGAGGGACATGATGTCCCCAAATGGGATGATGGGAGGGACATGATGTCCCCAAATGAAATGATCGGAGGGACATGATGTTTCCAAATGGAATGATGCGAGGGACATGATGTCCCCAAATGGAATGATGGGAGGGACATGATGTTTCCAAATGGAATGATGGGAGGGACATGATGTCCCCAAATGGGATGATGGGAGGGATATGATCTCCCCAAATGGGATGATGGGAGGGACATGATGTCCCCAAATGGGATGATGGGAGGGACATGATGTCCCCAAATGGGATGATGGGAGGGACATGATGTCCCCAAATGGGATGATGGGAGGGACATGATGTCCCCAAATGGGATGATGGGAGGGACATGATGTCCCCAAATGAAATGATCGGAGGGACATGATGTTTCCAAATGGAATGATGCGAGGGACATGATGTCCCCAAATGGAATGATGGGAGGGACATGATGTCCCCAAATGGAATGATGGGAGGGACATGATGTCCCCAAATGGGATGATGGGAGGGACATGATGTCCCCAAATGGGATGATGGGAGGGACATGATGTCCCCAAATGGGATGATGGGAGGGACATGATGTCCCCAAATGGGATGATGGGAGGGACATGATGTTTCCAAATGGAATGATGGGAGGGACATGATGTCCCCAAATGGGATGATGGGAGGGACATGATGTCCCCAAAATGGAATGATGGGAGGGACATGATGTCCCCAAATGGAATGATGGGAGGGACATGATGTCCCCAAATGGAATGATGGGAGGGACATGATGTCCCCAAATGGAATGATGGGAGGGACATGATGTCCCCAAATGGAATGATGGGAGGGATGCCACCCCCCGAACCTCAAAAGGGGACATCATGCCACCCCCCAGACCCCCGAATCATGCCACCGTCATGCCACCCCTGAATGCTGGATAGTAGACAAGTATAGTATTCAGTAGTATCCAGGTGTGTCATCGAGTGCTAATGCATATGTTAGCCAAGATTAGGCCTTAAATTTTTCTCAAAGTTTAGGCGACTGTTCGTGGCATCCGGGAGGATGCAGGCGGATTTCCATGCATTCGGGCGCATTAACGTGCATGCAACCGCATCTGCACGGAATGCATCTGCATCCAATCCCAGTATCAAGCAATCCACAACCTGCCGCACAGGAAAACCAAGTTGAACCCTTTTACCTGATCAAGCAGCAAGATTCGGTGGACCCAGGCAGATGTCCATGCATCCGGGCGTATTCAGGTGCATGCATACTCCTGTTCTATATGACGGTGCATGCCCTTGCAGGTTCTCCCGTGTTGCCTTTGCTGGTTAGCGTCAGGGACGGGATTAGGGTGGTGGCATCCGGGAGGGTGCAGGCGGATGTCCATGCATTCGGGCGCATTAACGTGCATGCAAGCGCATCTGCACGGAATGCATCTGCATCCAATCCCACTATCAAGCAATCCACAACCCGCCGTGTGCAACGCACAGGAAAACCAAGTTGAACCCTTTTACCTGATCAAGCAGCAAGATTCGGTGCACCCAGGCGGATGTTCATGCATCCGGGCGTATTCAGGTGCATGCATACTCCTGTTCTATATGACGGTGCATGCCCTTGCAGGTTCTCCTGTGTTGCCTCTGCTGGTTAGCGTTAGGGACGGGGTTAGTCTTAACATTTCCTCATCTAAAATTTCGGTGGCAAGTGGCACGTGCACATACTTCCGGCCGGCAATCCGGCATGCAATTGCATCCCGGCGCATCTGCACGGCATTGCAGACTGCATTGCGGATTCCGATTTTTTTTACCTGGCCTATTTGAAGTTCTGGAACCCATTTTGAGGCTGAGCGCAATCCTTGCCCTAACTGGTCTTGTGGTAGTGGCCTACGGCATCCTATCCTGCATGCGCATCCGATATGGAGCACCGGCATCGCGGTGGATCAAAATGTTTCATTAGATGGGTTGCATGCCGTGTAGATGCATGTGCATGCGCTGTCTAGTACTTGCCTTGGTGACGGGGACCTTCGCTTTTTTGGGTTTGGTCTTTCCTACTTCGGTTTTAGGTGCTTCGGGTTTTGCCTTTGCTTCTTTGGGTTTGGCCTTTGCTACTTCGCTTTTCGGTGATTTGGGTGCTAGCCTTTTCTTCTTGGGGTTTAGTCTTCGGCTCTTTGCGTTGTTGCCTTTGCTTCTTTCGTTTTGGCCTTTGCTACTCCGGTTCTAGGTGCCTTGCGTTTTGCCTTTGCTTCTTGGGTTCTAAGCTTTGCTTCTTCGGGTTGAGGCCACGGTGCCTTGGTTTTTGCCTTTGCTTCTTTGGGCTTGGCCTTTGCTTCTTTAGGTTTGGCCTTTCCTTCTTGGGCTTTAGTTTTCGGCTCTTTGAATTGTAGCCTTCGCTTTTTTGGTTTTGGCTTTTCCTACTTCGGTTTTAGGTGTTTCAGGTTTGGCCTTTGCTTCTTTGGGTTTGGCCTTTGCTACTCCGGTTCTAGGTGCCTTGCGTTTTGCCTTTGCTTCTTGGGTTCTAAGCTTTGCTTCTTCGGGTTGAGGCCACGGTGCCTTGGTTTTCGCCTTTGCTTCTTTCGTTTTGGCCTTTGCTACTCCGGTTCTAGGTGCCTTGGGTTTTGACTTTGCTTCTTGGGTTCTAAGCTTTGCTTCTTCGGGTTGAGGCCACGGTGCCTTGGCTTTTGCCTTTGCTTCTTTGGGCTTGGCCTTTGCTTCTTTAGGTTTGGCCTTTCCTTCTTGGGCTTTAGTTTTCGGCTCTTTGAATTGTAGCCTTCGCTTTTTTGGTTTTGGCTTTTCCTACTTCGGTTTTAGGTGTTTTAGGTTTGGCCTCTGCTACTCCGGTTCTAGGTGCCTTGCGTTTTGCCTTTGCTTCTTGGGTTCTAAGCTTTGCTTCTTCGGGTTGAGGCCACGGTTCCTTGGTTTTCGCCTTTGCTTCTTTCGTTTTGGCCTTTGCTACTCCGGTTCTAGGTGCCTTGGGTTTTGACTTTGCTTCTTGGGTTCTTAGCTTTGCTTCTTCGGGTTGAGGCCACGGTGCCTTGGCTTTTGCCTTTGCTTCTTTAGGTTTGGCCTTTGCTTCTTTAGGTTTGGCCTTTGCTACTCCGGTTCTAGGTGCCTTGCGTTTTGCCTTAGCTTCTTGGGTTCTAAGCTTTGCTTCTTCGGGTTGAGGCCACGGTGCCTTGGTTTTTGCCTTTGCTTCTTTGGGCTTGGCCTTTGCTTCTTTCGGTTTGAGGCCATGGTGCCTTGGGTTTTGCCTTATCTTCTTTGGATTTGGCTTTTCCTACTTCTGCTCCTTCGGGTTTTGCCTTTGCTTCTTTAGGTTTGGCCTTTGCTTCTTTCGTTTTGGCCTTTGCTACTCCGGTTCTAGGTGCCTTGGGTGCTAGCCTTTCCTTTTTGGTTTTGGCTTTTTCTGCTTCGGTTTTAGGTGCTTTGGGTTTTGCCTTTGTTCATTTCGTTTTGGCCTTTGCGACTTCGGTTTTAGGAGCTTTCGGTGCTACCCCTCGCTTCATTGGTTCTAGCCTTTGCTTCTCGGGTTTCTCTGCTTACCCCTGCAGCCGATTCCAGCCTGGTGTTGGGGCGCCGGTCTTCTGCGTTGGTCCCTGCTTCCACACGCGCGGTGCGGTGTGTGTCGCACGGTCGGCCGTGTCGTTTCGTGGTTGTTCATGGGTGCCCTTGCCCGTCGTGCCCTTAGGTGAGTGCTGCAACAGTAACAGGGATTCGTACCTCTATGAGTACCAAGAAATGGAGATCCAATCGGACCCCTGAAGCTCCCCAATGGTGGCGTGCAAGCTACACAAGGCCTCCTCCACCGGTCTCACCGCCGCGGGCACGGGCCTCGCCCTGTTCGACACCGGTGCTTGCGGACAGGCTCCTCGCGTGATGCCTTTTTGACGGGGAGTGTGAAGCTTTCAACATCAAAATTGCCTAGTACATGCCTAGATCCTCTTCGTGTGCCGCCTTTTTGACGGGGAGTGTGAAGCTTTCAAAATTTGGTTACCACATGTATGATTGTGTTTCGACCACAAGCTCCTTAGAGTCGTACAGATTTCAACTTCAAAATTATCTAGTCCTTGCCTCGATGCTCTCAGTTGGACCGTGGAGCTTTAAACTTCACCATTGTCCGGTGAAGCCCATCAAAAAAATAAATCAAAGAATTTTGCGGTTGGTGGTGATATACAAAGAAGAGACAGACTCCCATGTCAGAGTGGTAACGGCCCAATCCGGGAAGTTGCACAGGACAACCGTTTCTGTGTCTGAGGTTTGCGCTTGTACCGTGTCCGCAATCTTTGTGCCGGCTGCGTGACTTTCGGGTTTGGCACGTTGTTGATGGTATTACACAGTGCACTACCGTGAACGCAGATGTTACAACTCCCCCATTCCAAACTCCCGTGGCTGTCACGTGAGCGCCAGTGCTTGGCTTCGAATCGGAGGGGCACGCCGGTGGAGTCCGTTGAGTGTCGACCCAGTGCCTGCGCCAATCGTGAAAACCCCGCATACAGCATGTTCGTGTTAAATGCCCTCAAGGGCACGTGCTCCGGGTAGCGCAGGATAAGCACCGCAAGGACTGCTGCATTTAAGTGCGATGCAATGCGTCTCTTTTGCGTCTTTGTCGTTACCTGTGTTTGTGGTGCATCATCGGCTGCGAACAATCCCGCGGTGTGGTGCTCGAGAAGCAGTAACAGCACATGCCGTTTGGCGGCGTCTGCCACCGCTTGCTGCTGCTTGGTTGCTGCCGGTTTGTGCAGACAAGCCTCCACTTTTGCTGCGATCGGAGGTGGTAGGCCCTTGGTGCATTGCGTATACAGTGCCATCTGCAAAGCTGTGAGCATTTCCGGTGTTACCTGCATTCCGTTCTTTCGTTTGGGACTGGGTGTTCGAGGGGATTTTATGTAAATTTCCATTCCCTCTGCCCACTGCCATAGTTCTTAATTGGCAAGCTCAGCATGCGCGGTGCGGTGTACAGATTCTGCACTGGATTCCCTTGGTGACCAGTGTTAAGTACTCTTCTGCCCCGTTCATCGAAACAACGTCGTTTGGATGAATTTGTTTTCCGTGGAATGCGACCCACACTGTCTGCCCGTCTTGTGACCTGGCTGTTTTGTCCTGGAGCAACCGGATTTGCAGTTCTCCTTGTGGTATCCCACGGCGCCTTCATGCTGATGTAAATTTAATGAAACACAATGGATTCCCGTCTACAGTACCCTTGTTCAGGCCACGAATAAACTGGTTTGCAGGAATTGGTGTTGCCTCTCACAAGCTACAATATTGTACGTGCTAAGGTCTTGAAATCCGGCAAATGGCTAAGGGTTGCCTCTTCGTGCTTCATATGCCCTTGCTTGTCTTTGCATGTCCTGTTCTGTGTTCAACAAGGGGTCTGGCGTCGTGTCGTCGTGTCGTCCAACCCCCCCACCCCTCATTGGCCAACACAAAAACATCCGGGGGGTCTGGCGTCGTGTCGTCGTGTCGTCCAACCCCCCCACCCCTCATTGGCCAACACAAAAACATCCGGGGGGTCTGGCGTCGTGTCGTCGTGTCGTCCAACCCCCCCACCCCTCATTGGCCAACACAAAAACATCCGGGGGGTCTGACGTCGTGTCGTCGTGTCGTCCAGCCCCCCCCCGCCTTCGTCCTCCTATACTACTACTATCAATCATCTTACAATGAAAGAAAGATTAGGATATGAGTATAGTCAAGACGCCATATCCCTTTTGTAGAGTTAGTTTTTGAGAACAGAGTGACAGATGAGAGGACGACAGGACGCCCGGACGCCATATCCCTTTTGTAAAGTTAGTTTTTGAGAACAGAGTGACAGATGAGAGGACGACAGGACGCCCGGACGCCATATCCCTTTTGTAAAGTTAGTTTTTGAGAACAGAGTGACAGATGAGAGGACGACAGGACGCCCGGACGCCATAACCCTTTTGTAAAGTTAGTTTTTGAGAACAGAGTGACAGATGAGAGGACGACAGGACGCCCGGACGCCATATCCCTTTTGTAGAGTTAGTTTGTTGAGAACAGAGGGCCCCAATGTTCCAGGTCTCAATTTGTGGGTAGCCACAAAGGGTCGGATGGCAAATGGAGGAGGGACGTTGTTTTTGTTATGTATCCTGAGGCTATTTTGTCAACCAATTGTGGGGAGATTTTTTGGTTAGTCTTTTGGTTGATGAGCACTTCATTCGTGGGTGCAGGCTATGATTGTTGTGATCCAAGATGGAAGCCAAGGCAATCCTTTTTTTTGCCTCCATTTTGCTGCGTGGACGTCAGCCAGGCCCCTTGCAACCGGACTACATGAAGCGCTAAAAAATAAAAAAGACACGTGCCTCTCTCCATTCACCCCATGTCGTTCCCCAGACCCAGATTGAATGTTCATTTAGTGCCGGACGATGCCTCTGAAAAGGAGTTGAGATCTCTTCCGGTGGTGCATGATGATGATGACTGCAACGGAGCTGAACCGTGCAGTCCAGTAGTGCGCATTCCCTTCAGTCGTGTATTGGGGTTGGACCCGCATGGTTGTCGAAGGGAAGATCTGGCCGAGCTATGGTTTCGAATTCTGCCGAAAAGCCCGTTAGCCTGTTGTTCCGGGGAGAAAAAAGCCAAGGGGGGGGGGGGAACCAAAAAGCAACCACGTTTCATCATTTGTGTGGATCTTGCCCACATTGTTGGAGACACGATGAAGCTGATCGGCAATCGGGGCTGGGACGTGTTTCTGCAACTGATGCCCACAGAGCAATATTGACCCACGAAAACACAACTCCATCCTCCATCAAGTTTGGACCAAATGAAGAATCCGAATCCGTTGGGGCTTTTTGCTTTGAGGCCCTTCACTCCTTTTGAGGTTTCAAGGGTCTTTGGTGTTTCCTTATTGCGCTTTGAAATGCTTTTGCCTTGGACCAAATGAAGCATCCGAATCCGAATCCGGTTCCTCTTCGCAGTCCTCATCCATCACATCCGCAGCACTGTAGTGGCCGAATGAGGCATCCGAATCGGAATCCGCTTCCTCTTCGTAGTCCAGATGCCCCTCATCCGCATTGTAGTGGCCGAATGAGGCGTCAAACTTTTTCACGGGTCCAGGAATCTTTTGCTTGCCCAATTCCTCCTCCTCCTTCCTTGATTTGAAGTAATTGTCAATGATGTGAGCACGTATTTTCACTTGCTTCATATCAATCTCCACCAGTCCTCCCCCATTCACCAGATCTTCCATGATGCCTGTCAACCGGTGCATGAATTCAGTTCGGCATATCAATATTGAGTTTGGGGACCGCGCCTCGTCGTCTCTCATCCACTGCTTGAAGCCGGCGTACAGCTCTTCGGAGGAGGTGTCATACTCAGACCATTCCTTTGGGTCGGGGCGGTCATCGGCAACTACCTGCTTGGTGGTGGAGTCGATGGAATACTTCTTGAAGCCCAGTGTGCGCACGAAGTTGTAGACGTCAACGCCGTATCGCATCTGCTTTCCGAAAGCTGTTTGGGGGATGTCCTCCGGACTCCAATTTCCTAGCTTCAGTCTGCGGTAGCATTCTGCAATGATTCCGATCCCATACTTGTCCAACTCGTCGGGACGGCGTGAGGCCCCGACGTTGCGCTTCATCCCGTTGTACAAGACCCCCCACACTTTTGGGTTGGACTTCTTTACGAAGGTTGGGCGACACAGAAACGCGGCCTGACGGCGGATGCCATTGGAGCTGGGCGGGATGACGTTGTCATGGTTAGCCACAATGACTTGCCGGAGTGCAACGCTGACAAGCCCGCCGTTCCTGTACAGCACCCTCTCGTTCCTCTGTGGCGTATCACAGTTGCCTGTCAATACCAAGTTCTCATCCTGAGTGAGCTTGTACGCCTCATCCATAAGCCACATGCGGCACCTGAGCCCCTCGGTCTCCTTGTCGTTTTTCAGCAGCCGCTTGTGTGCCCTGGGCCCACCAAACCACAAGCTGTCTCCCAAGATGGCCTGGATGATGCGCATTGCGATGTTCTTGCCAGCACCTTGCTCCTTGCTGTACAAGTAAAGGAAGGCTGCGGGTGGCTCATCTGGTCTTTGGATCATGTGCGCCCAGTATCGATGCCAGTAGCCGACCATTGGCTCCTCCGCGAACAGGTGGTGTATGAACCAGCACCACCATACCCACACGGGATGCTTTTGCAGCTGATCATCGCTCGCGGACTTGCAGCACCAGTAATGCACCTTTGTGTCTGCTGCTGGGTAGGCAAAGTCGTTGAACACGAGCTCATTTTCATCTGGATCCCAGTAGGGTGCCACCTGGAATTCTAGGTACTCGTCGCGCTCACTTCTCCGCATGTAAGGCGCCTTGTGGACGATTCGTACCTCGCGCGGGCCCCAGGGGTTTTTTGGATTTTGCAACCACTCCCTGATGCATTCCTGCATCTCTTTGCCATCGGGCATTCGGCATGCCCAAATTGACTGCTCTTTGGTGATCTCCATGGCACTCTTGTATTGGTACTTGCCGGGCGCCACCAGCTCCAAGAAGGGCCTGTCCTGCTGGGGTGGATCGACTACATGGAAGAAGATCTGACAGAAGTACTGCGAGACCTCATAGAAGTCGATGACGTGCTTATTCCCATCGTCGGTGGCCTTGAGATATGCTGGGTAGTCACCGGGGTGGATGATGTTGTGCACCTCTGCCTGCTTGTTTGGACCTGTGGCTCTCCTCTGTTGAACGAATTTCTCGAGCTCCTCCATTCCGCGACCACTCCAATGCTCCCGGTAACGGCTTAGGAGATACTGATCGACGTCCAGCTTGGTGTCTCGGCGTGAGCCATCCCTTTCGTGAAAGAGGTCCCGCTCCGTGTGCAGACGATGGAACACAAAGTTCGCCAGCTTCCACCGCTGCTCGTTGGCGAATGTTGTGGTGGTCTCGGATATCTCTGCGCACACGCTTTGCAGTTCCATCACCATGGCTGCCAATTTGTTGTTCGGATGTGGCGGTTCCGCATACTTTTTTGTGAATATGGGTTTGTAGTGCCCCCCAAGCTTTGCGTGCACGAAGTCTGCGGCGAGTTCTAATGTCTGCGAGGACAGGTCAAATCCCACCAGAAGAGCGCCGTCATGGATCAAGGGCAGGTCTTCCAAGAGGCGTTCATGCTCGGGTCTTGCGTCGTTGTAGCACTTGAGCATTTGGTTGACGAAGGCACAGAAGCATCGCATTGTGCGGCATTCAATTTCCTGGAACAACCGTGCCAAGAATGCGCCTCTTTGGTTTTGATATTCGCTGATGCCTGCCATTTTGCTGTCGGTTTTCCGGCTGATTGGTAGTCCCGAGTCTGGGTTGATGGGGTCATGCTTGTTGTTCTTAGCTGCATCAGCCATTAACTTTTGGTCGTACTCAACCTGTTTCCAGAGGATCCGCACCCATTCCAGACGCTCACCTTGGGCCTCAGGGCTGTGTACGTATTGCAGAATCTCGTTGTAGAGTTGTTCACTGTCGTTCCAGATTCCCGCTGCCTCCTGTGTATATGTCTCATGTCGTTCGCTTGGAGGATGTGGCCTCAGCACGTGCGCTATCAGGTGTTGCTTTGCGTCATTCTTGGTGATGCGGAACGAACTCTTCGGCTCCTCGCGCTCCTGGCTTATGATATCGGATGGTACCTTCAACCTTTCTAAGTCCTCGAACCCGGGATTCGGCTCACGGTTGGACCACTTTGTGGTAATTTCGTTGAGCTTTTTGCGCACTTTTCCAATGAGTTCTTCTTTGCCCCCGGGAACTAGCGCGTAGCAATGGAGATACGGGTAGGTTTGCTTGAACAATGGGCAGCTCCCGTCACTCTGGACATCATCACGGAAGCGTTTGAGTTCTGACATGGCAAACTGTGCGAGTATTCGGGGCATTGCGTTCTGCATGTCGACTTCCGTTGAGGGTCCGTAGAACATATGCCGCAGGTCCCGCGGTATCACCTGTGCACTACAGGTCTTGTCGGTGACATAGAAGCGCCCGAGCGGTTGCCGTAGTCCATCGGGCCGCGAGTCGTGTCGTTTGCTACGGTGGTACGTGGCTCGGTAGCAGGTGCTGTTCTGTTGGAAGGCCGCGTTCCAGTCCCGAATGCGCGACATCCAAGTGAAGCTAGTCTGTGCTTGGTCGGTGATGTCCATTGTTGCCGGGGCCGTGTCACGTTTGGTTCGCCGACGGGACATGATGTGATTCTTCCATTTGTCAAACAGTGCGCGCGGCATCAGCGTTGGACAGGTGGCTTCATGACACTTCACACGGTGATGGAAGGTGCTGCTTGCGACGACCTTCACAAGGTCTCTGTTCAGTGCCCATTCGTTGGCTTCTATCTTACGCACGCCGTCCCATGCAACATGTATCCGTGCCCATTGCTCCCTCGGGGGGCAGCAAGTGTCGGGAATCAAGAGCTGTGGTTTGTGGCCGGTGGATGCAGCCGTGGTGTGACCAGCGCCATTGTTCTGAACTGCCAGCATGTCTTCGTCTCTTGCGGACAGCCTCGGTGGTAGGTTTTTCTATATGTTTTCTGTATGCAATCCTTCTTAAATGGCCCTATTGGGACAGGCTGACTGCTCCACAATACTTTTCCAGGACAGATCTACAATTTTCTGCACTGGACAGGGGAAACTCGGTCAGTTCGGAAACAGCCCAATCTGGGAATTTTTATGCACTGGACACGGGAAACTCGGTCAGTTCGGAAACGGTCCAATCTGGGAAATTTTCTGCACTGGACACGGGAAACGCGGTCAATTCGGAAACGGTCCAATCTGGGAATCGTTCGTTGAAAATCATTCAAGGTCATTGGTTGAAAATCATTCAACTGAGTTCACCCCAGGGCAACAAGTGCGATTTGCCTGCGGTGAGGTTTGTGATGCTCGGACCCCACATAGGGAGGGATTGACAAGCACGGCTGGCATCTTTTTTCTGGGGCGGGGGTCGGCACAGGGAGCACTTTTATGTTTGTCTGCAGAAGAAGCATTGGAGCCCACCTGCAGCTGCACCATGGATGAAGCCCATGCCGTCTGTCCATGCATGGTTGCGTTCATGAATTCCCTCAGTGTGATCAGCGGTGCACATGTGGACCCCCAACCGGGTTTTCAGCCGGAATGTGGCATCCCACCATGCCCCTGGGGGGGGGGGGGGGTCATCAATGGTTTGCAGGAGGGATAGAGTTGACCATTGACGCAACCTGTGTGGCTTTCAAATGTAACTGGGTCTACCCCACACTCCTTTGTCCATCGTCTCCTGCAGCCTGATATATGGTGCGGGACCTTTGGGGGTTTTTGTTGCTGCACGATTGGTTTGTCCCAATTAGATTTGTAGTCAAACTTGGATACCAAGGCTCCTGAGAAAGAAGCGGAGAGTAGGCGAGGCTGCACTAGAGGGATGTTCGCCACTCTTTTTTGCCGAGGGCTTCTCTTGTAGGTAGGATCTCCACTTCTCTGTCAATCCCTGGTCTTCGATAAATTTGAAAGCAACCAGAGCCCAGAATGGCAGTTCTTTTTCTCCCTTTCCACCAGAAGGTACCGTGTTCGTCCCGATACATTGGTGTGCGAGGAGGACTGCGAGGAGGATGAATATTGCACCACGGTATTCGCCTTGTTTCAAGCCTACCGGCACTACACAAGTACTCGTAACACAAACAAAAGAGTGGCGAGCAGCATATCTGGCTTCATCACCAATGCTTTTCACTCACTCCTTGGGCCATTCCACCAGATCCCCGATTTCATGCTGATTGCAGATGTCGATAACGTACAAGAATCCACTGAAGTGACCATTCGACCCGCCATGATGGTGCAATTCATGAAAGACTCATTTCCAGCACGTGTGCAAGACGAGTACAACTCAGACATGCGACGTGAGGAGGAGAGAGACAGCGCCATTGCCAGGGCCGCCAGTCAGCTCTCTGGCTCAGGAGACATTCACTATTCCTGATTTCTGGTGTTCACAGGCACCTCTGGACCTCCACATCTGCACTAGCCGAGAATGGACTTTGGAGAGACTGTTGTTCAGGCCTTCGGTTTCATGGTGTCTGGAGGCTCCACGTTCGGGCCAATGCTGAGGAAAAATCGAAACCAACCATCTAGGGTCCCCACAGTATCGGTTTGGTTGTTGCTACGTTTTGTACTTTAAGCCAATGCCACCGGTACTGTTAGGGCATTCATTCGGTCCTTTGCCGTCTGTAGAGCTCCATTTCCTTTGTTTGAAAACAACAAGAGCAACCCCCCCCCCCCCCCTATTCACAGCATCTGACGGTTTCTACTGGGATTCCCATCCCATTTGTTCCGCTGCACAGTGACGCAACGCAGTCGCACCTGTGAGATGAGACAGGTTGGATACCCCTGTCCCTATGCAGTCGTGTTGTTGTTGTGGTGGCTGGACCAGTACACAGAAAAGAATCCGTTTTTGTCCTGATAAGGTGATGGGGGCTGCATCCTGCCTGGTTTTGGGTTCAGTGTTGCCCATTCAGTTCATTCCAGGGATGCCAACCTTCGGTGCGACCTGAAAAATACCACAAGGTTGCCTTGCCAGTGCGATGCCCCCTGAGGGTCCCCACGCTATCGGTTTGGTTGTTGCCACGTCTTGTACTTTAAGCCAATGCCACCGCTACTGTTTCAGTAGTAGGGGGGTGCATCCTGCCAGGTTTCAGCTCTGATGATGCTATCCATAGCCTTGTGTGGACCTCCATCAGCCGCTGCCCGATGAAGCACCACCTGTGATGACGGTGCAATATTTGTTTTATGACCATGCAGGTGAGAAACATGTACCTGCTGCAAAGAATGTTGGTAAGCACACACTAATGGTGAGGGATGACATGCCCAGCGTTCTTGACACTGACATTGAGTGGCATGTCCTGTGTTGCATCGAAGCCTCCGATGTCCATAGTCAGGAAGTACTGGCCGATCCATGCCATGTTGCCACGGTTGTGCTCTCCGTCGTGTTTGCTGAATCTGCCTTTGACTCCAAACGTGTCTAGAAGCTCTGTGACGAATCGGGCGTTGCGTACATGGTCCACACAGGCGCTCCAGTGGCAGTCACACTCCACGTGTAGGATTTGATTGCCTTTGCACCCCTGCTCTGGCCGGAAATTGGATGTCATGATTAAACGGGTCGCGTTTGCCACGTGCCTGGGCTCCTCGTAAAGGCACCGTACAGTTAGGTGTGATGAGGTGCAGAGGTTGTTGATCTGGTCGTAATTGATCCTTCGTGGGTCCACCTCGTCGACCACCAGCAGCACCTTGTCATTTTCCTCGGTAAAGCCATCTCCATTCCCCCCCTCAAGAATCCCCTTGATTCGTGAACCGCCCGCACTGGACAAGGTCCCCACCAGACATTGCAGTATTTCTGTAAACACATTCTTACCAACGCCGCCCTCCTCTGAGTGCAGGAATATGCAGGTTTCAGGGCGGAGGTGCGTCTTCTGTACCATGTGGGCGACCCATTTCAGGATGTATTCACGCCGCCCCTCATCTGGGATTAGCTTTTGCACGAAGTTGTGAAACCACCGCACCACAGAATGCCCCAGACAGATTGTGTGTGTAGCTGCCGAACATTCTTTGTATTCCGACCATTCGGTGAACGCCAGTGGGATCATGTTGTCTATGCTTTTTTTGCTGTGTGCCTTTGTATATATACTGTTTTCTGTATCCAATCCTTCTTAAATGGCCCTATTGGGACAGGCTGACTGATCCACAATACTTTTCCAGGACAGATCTACAATTTTCTGCACTGGACAGGGGAAACTCGGTCAGTTCGGAAACAGTCCAATCCGGGAAATTTTCTGCACTGGACAGGGGAAACTCGGTCAGTTCGGAAACAGTCCAATCCAGGAAATTTTATGCACTGGACAGGGGAAACTCGGTCAGTTCGGAAACGGTCCAATCCAGGAAATTTTATGCACTGGACAGGGGAAACTCGGTCAGTTCGGAAACGGTCCAATCTGGGAAATTTTATGCACTGGACAGGGGAAACGCTGTCAGTTCGGAAACAGTCCAATCCGGGAAATTTTATGCACTGGACAGGGGAAACTCGGTCAGTTCGGAAACAGTCCAATCCGGGAAATTTTATGCACTGGACAGGGGAAACGCTGTCAGTTCGGAAACAGTCCAATCTGGGAAATTTTATGCACTGGACAGGGGAAACGCTGTCAGTTCGGAAACGGTCCAATCTGGGAAATTTTATGCACTGGACAGGGGAAACTCGGTCAGTTCGGAAACGGTTCAATCTGGGAAATTTTATGCACTGGACAGGGGAAACGCTGTCAGTTCGGAAACAGTCCAATCCAGGAAATTTTATGCACTGGACAGGGGAAACTCGGTCAGTTCGGAAACGGTTCAATCTGGGAAATTTTATGCACTGGACAGGGGAAACGCTGTCAGTTCGGAAACAGTCCAATCTGGGAAATTTTATGCACTGGACAGGGGAAACTCGGTCAGTTCGGAAACGGTTCAATCTGGGAAATTTTATGCACTGGACAGGGGAAACGCTGTCAGTTCGGAAACAGTCCAATCCAGGAAATTTTATGCACTGGACAGGGGAAACTCGGTCAGTTCGGAAACGGTTCAATCTGGGAAATTTTATGCACTGGACACGGGAAACGCTGTCAGTTCGGAAACGGTCCAATCTGGGAAATTTTCTGCACTGGACACGGTTGGTTGCGTTCATGAATTCCCTCAGTGTGATCAGCGTTGCACATGTGGACCCCCAACCGGGTTTTCAGCCGGAATGTGGCATCCCACCATGCCCCTGGGGGGGGGGGGGTCATCAATGGTTTGCAGGAGGGATAGAGTTGACCATTGACGCAACCTGTGTGGGTTTCAAATGTAACTGGGTCTACCCCACACTCCTCTGTCCATCGTCTCCTGCAGCCTAATATATGGTGCGGGACCTTTGGGGGGTTTTTGTTGCTGCACGATTGGTTTGTCGTTACTGCCCTGCACGGGAAATCTTGGACACAAAAGCCCTACCCACCAAAAAACCAGCCAATGCCAGATCCTATCTCTGCACCGACCAGTGCCCAACACGTGCCACTGAGGATCAGTTTGAGCTTTGTATGTATGCTGGAGTCTTAAAGTGCGTTAGCCACCGGGTCCCCATTCGCAGCGAGGAAAGTTCAGTACGGCTAGTGCCAGAGTTGGGACATGATGCACTTCCCATAGACGAACCCAATGCGGTCACCATGGGGCTGGCTTATCCAATGCTGCACCACTGCATTCCACTTCATTGCACCATCATTTTACGGTCGGGACATGATTGAATGAGATAGATCCTTGTCACCGCTGGTAGGGGGGTGGACGCTGCGAGGGGCAGACTGCTGCAATGGTAAGCAAATGGGACAGACAGTTGTTCCATACAGGGTGCATGGTCTTTTTTTTTTTTTTCTGTGGCTGCATCGGCCTCACAACATTTCCTAAATTCTTTGGTGACGGTTTTTGGTATACTCCTGTGGAATGGTTGTTCTACAAGTAGGTCACTGTTGCAAATGATTACCGCGGCAAATGAGGCACCCGGGAAACACAGCACAGCACATAATCACTTTATGCAGGAAACGGGTGAGGCACCGGGGAAACTTTGCACAACACGTAATCACTTTATGCGGGAAACGGGTGAGGCACCCGGGAGACACTGCGCAGCACATAATCACTTTATGCGGGAAACCGGAGAGGAAATTTTATACAACCAACTCTCGTAGAGCCTGTTTCTGTCAGTTGTCAGAGTCAAATACACCCGCCAGAACGCATGCTAATAGGCATTTCCCAGGTCATTTTGTTGTTCATATGCGCCGGTGTCTGCGCGTCTTGTTTTGTGTCGCGCATCCTTTGCATACTCACTCAGTCTGGACACAGGAAATGCGGTCAGTTTGGAAACGGTCCAATCTGGGAAATTTTATGCACTGGACACGGGAAACGCGGTCAGTTCGGAAACGGTCCAATCTGGGAAATGTTATGCACTGGACACGGGAAACGCGGTCAGTTCGGAAACGGTCCAATCCGGGAAATTTTTCTGCACTGGATACGGGAAACGCGGTCAGTTCGGAAACGGTCCAATCTGGAAAATTTTCTGCACGGGACACGGGAAATGCGGTCAATTCGGAAACGGTCCAATCTGGGAATCGTTCGTTGAAAACCATTCAAGGTCATTGGTTGAAAATCATTCAACTGAGTTCACCCGAGGGCAACAAGTGCGATTTGCCTGCTTGCCCCCCCCCCCGGTGAGGTTTGTGATGCTGGGACCCCACGTTGGGAGGGATTGACAAGCCCTGAGGATTCGGATGTGGGATGGGTATGTGCCTTTGTGCACCAAATATGCCACTTATCCTGAACTGTAGGAAATCACGGCTGGCATCTTTTTTGGGGGGCGGGGGTTGGCACAGAGAGCACTTTTATGTTTGTCTTCAGCAGAAGCATTGGAGCCCACCTGCAGCTGCACTACGGATGAAGCCCATGCCGTCTGTCCATGCATGTACGCGTTCATGAATTCCCTCAGTGTGATCAGCGGTGCACATATGGACCCCCAACCGGATTTTCAGCTGGAATGTGGCATCCCACCATGCCCCTGCGGGGGGGGGGGGGGTTCATCAATGGTTTGCAGGAGGGATAGAATTGACCATTGACGCAACCTGTGTGGCTTTCAAATGTAACTGGGTCTACCCCACACTCCTCTGTCCATCGTCTCCTGCAGCCTGATATATGGTGCGGGACCTTTGGGGGTTTTTGTTGCTGCACGATTGGTTTTTCGTAACTGCCCTGCACGGGAAATCTTGGACACAAAAGCCCTACCCACCAAACCAGCCAATGCACCGATCACTGCCCAACACGTGCCACTGAGGATCAGTTTGAGCTTCGTATGTGTCTAAATGGCAAGTGCCTCAGAGATGAAGCGTACGAGAAGAGACGGCCACCATTTTGTCAGAGGGTTCTTCCTATCTCTCTCTCTCTGTCTCTCTCTATGTCTCTCTGGAAAGGTCCATATCTTTCGTGTCTTGCACAGCCGCATCTCTAGTCTGTCTCCAATGTTCAGCATCTGATTACTTTCGCATCTATGTCCCACAGCAGCAGCCCTTGGTGTCCCAAGACGCAGCCGATGTCCGATGGACCATTCCCTGACGCAATTGTACCGCGGCATCGACTGCAAAGTGCAGAACTATGACGAAGGGCGATTCATTCTGTGGCACCAGTTCTCTTCCTCGACCGTGAACCCGGACATTGTGAAGGACTTCACGGCGGAGGGCGGCTCGATATTCATCCTCAGGCCCTCAAAGGCAAGCCAGGGCCACTTGATTGATTTCTTGTCCGAGTTCGAGAAGGAAAAGGAGGTGCTCTTTGCGGCGAACACGTGGTTCCGTGTGCAGCAGAAGCTCAAGGACGGGACGAAGCGATTCTTGGCACAGCACATGGGAATAGAGTGGGAGGTTATGAAGGAAATCGACGTGTACGAGCTGCATGAAGTCACCGAGGACTTGGCCCGTATATCACAAAATGTCCAGGACATTTGTCTGCAAAAACGGGGGTGTTTCGCCCAAGCACCCAGGCACCCAAAAGGTAGTCCAGTCAGTGCTCCATACCACCACGGAACCACTAGGGAACCATGGAACCACTATGGAACCACCATGGAACCACCATGGAACCAGTATGGAACCACCATGGAACCACCATGGAACCACCATGGAACCACTAGGGAACCATGGAACCACCATGTCCACATGCTGCGCAGCAGCAAAAGGCTGTCCAATTGCAGGAGGGAGCGCAGCTTCTAGCCCAGCGTGCAAGCAAGAGCCTGGTGGCCCACGTCCTTGAAGGCAATGCGGAGGCCTGCATGCAGGACATGGAGGACGGCGCTGACGTGCAGCAAGTACATCAAGGAACCTCGTTGATCGTCCTTGCTGCAATGCGGGATATGGATGATGTATGTGTAGCAATGGCCCAACGAGTGCAGAGCATCAGCATTGCACCCAAAAAAAAAAAAACCAGACATGGCCTGTGCTGCTGGGTTGTACAAAGCGTTTGATCGATTTCCGAAAGAGCTGGTGTCGGTGATAATTGGTGAAGGAAATCATGTCGGCGAGGCTGGTGCCCTTGCCATGGCGTCCCGTTGCGAAGGTGTGAAGCAACTCCTGCACAGTTGTCCACTTCTGGAGGATATCAGCATTGGTGGGCATCACCACCGGCGTGCCTTCTCCGATGGGGATATCCTGACCGAATGCAGCACAATAGAAGTGTTGGATGCTGGAGGAAGACGTTTGGATCAGGATGGTGAGGTCCTGATTTCTGCGCTGTCTATGCTTTTTTTGCTGTGTGCCTTTGTATGTATACTGTTTTCTGTATCCAATCCTTCTTAAATGGCCCTATTGGGACAGGCTGACTGCTCCACAATACTTTTCCAGGACAGATCCACAATTTTCTGCACTGGACAGGGGAAACTCGGTCAGTTCAGAAACAGTCCAATCTGGGAATTTTTATGCACTGGACAGGGGAAACTCGGTCAGTTCGGAAACGGTCCAATCCGGGAAATTTTATGCACTGGACAGGGGAAACTTGGTCAGTTCGGAAACGGTCCAATTCGGGAAATTTCATGCACTGGACAGGGGAAACTCGGTCAGTTCGGAAACGGTCCAATCTGGGAATTTTTATGCACTGGACAGGGGAAACTCGGTCAATTCGGAAATGGTCCAATCTGGGAATCGTTCGTTGAAAATCATTCAAGGTTGATAAAATTGCAGTTTTGTGGGCAGTACATAATCGCTGCCTGTTGGATGGTACGGAGAGCAGCAAGGCTGGTCACAGGGGATTCCGGTGATATGAAGGGTGTAGGGGTTGTGGCTGTGTCACAATGCCCTGCTAGAGTGGCATGTCTTGTGTTGCATCGAAGCCTCCGATGTCCATAGTCAGGAAGTACTGGCCGATCCATGCCATGTTGCCACGGTTGTGCTCTCCGTCGTGTTTGCTGAATCTGCCTTTGAGGGACATGATGTCATGAAATGGGATGATGGGAGGGACATGATGTCCCCAAATGAAATGATGGGAGGGACATGATGTCCCCAAATGGAATGATGGGAGGGACATGATGTCCCCAAATGGGATGATGGGAGGGACATGATGTCCCCAAATGGGATGATGGGAGGGACATGATGTCCCCAAATGGGATGATGGGAGGGACATGATGTTTCCAAATGGAATGATGGGAGGGACATGATGTCCCCAAATGGGATGATGGGAGGGACATGATGTCCCCAAATGGGATGATGGGAGGGACATGATGTTTCCAAATGGAATGATGGGAGGGACATGATGTCCCCAAATGGGATGATGGGAGGGATATGATCTCCCCAAATGGGATGATGGGAGGGACATGATGTCCCCAAATGGGATGATGGGAGGGACATGATGTCCCCAAATGGGATGATGGGAGGGACATGATGTCCCCAAATGGGATGATGGGAGGGACATGATGTCCCCAAATGGGATGATGGGAGGGACATGATGTCCCCAAATGAAATGATCGGAGGGACATGATGTTTCCAAATGGAATGATGCGAGGGACATGATGTCCCCAAATGGAATGATGGGAGGGACATGATGTTTCCAAATGGAATGATGGGAGGGACATGATGTCCCCAAATGGGATGATGGGAGGGATATGATCTCCCCAAATGGGATGATGGGAGGGACATGATGTCCCCAAATGGGATGATGGGAGGGACATGATGTCCCCAAATGGGATGATGGGAGGGACATGATGTCCCCAAATGGGATGATGGGAGGGACATGATGTCCCCAAATGGGATGATGGGAGGGACATGATGTCCCCAAATGAAATGATCGGAGGGACATGATGTTTCCAAATGGAATGATGCGAGGGACATGATGTCCCCAAATGGAATGATGGGAGGGACATGATGTCCCCAAATGGAATGATGGGAGGGACATGATGTCCCCAAATGGGATGATGGGAGGGACATGATGTCCCCAAATGGGATGATGGGAGGGACATGATGTCCCCAAATGGGATGATGGGAGGGACATGATGTCCCCAAATGGGATGATGGGAGGGACATGATGTTTCCAAATGGAATGATGGGAGGGACATGATGTCCCCAAATGGGATGATGGGAGGGACATGATGTCCCCAAAATGGAATGATGGGAGGGACATGATGTCCCCAAATGGAATGATGGGAGGGACATGATGTCCCCAAATGGAATGATGGGAGGGACATGATGTCCCCAAATGGAATGATGGGAGGGACATGATGTCCCCAAATGGAATGATGGGAGGGATGCCACCCCCCGAACCTCAAAAGGGGACATCATGCCACCCCCCAGACCCCCGAATCATGCCACCGTCATGCCACCCCTGAATGCTGGATAGTAGACAAGTATAGTATTCAGTAGTATCCAGGTGTGTCATCGAGTGCTAATGCATATGTTAGCCAAGATTAGGCCTTAAATTTTTCTCAAAGTTTAGGCGACTGTTCGTGGCATCCGGGAGGATGCAGGCGGATTTCCATGCATTCGGGCGCATTAACGTGCATGCAACCGCATCTGCACGGAATGCATCTGCATCCAATCCCAGTATCAAGCAATCCACAACCTGCCGCACAGGAAAACCAAGTTGAACCCTTTTACCTGATCAAGCAGCAAGATTCGGTGGACCCAGGCAGATGTCCATGCATCCGGGCGTATTCAGGTGCATGCATACTCCTGTTCTATATGACGGTGCATGCCCTTGCAGGTTCTCCCGTGTTGCCTTTGCTGGTTAGCGTCAGGGACGGGATTAGGGTGGTGGCATCCGGGAGGGTGCAGGCGGATGTCCATGCATTCGGGCGCATTAACGTGCATGCAAGCGCATCTGCACGGAATGCATCTGCATCCAATCCCACTATCAAGCAATCCACAACCCGCCGTGTGCAACGCACAGGAAAACCAAGTTGAACCCTTTTACCTGATCAAGCAGCAAGATTCGGTGCACCCAGGCGGATGTTCATGCATCCGGGCGTATTCAGGTGCATGCATACTCCTGTTCTATATGACGGTGCATGCCCTTGCAGGTTCTCCTGTGTTGCCTCTGCTGGTTAGCGTTAGGGACGGGGTTAGTCTTAACATTTCCTCATCTAAAATTTCGGTGGCAAGTGGCACGTGCACATACTTCCGGCCGGCAATCCGGCATGCAATTGCATCCCGGCGCATCTGCACGGCATTGCAGACTGCATTGCGGATTCCGATTTTTTTTACCTGGCCTATTTGAAGTTCTGGAACCCATTTTGAGGCTGAGCGCAATCCTTGCCCTAACTGGTCTTGTGGTAGTGGCCTACGGCATCCTATCCTGCATGCGCATCCGATATGGAGCACCGGCATCGCGGTGGATCAAAATGTTTCATTAGATGGGTTGCATGCCGTGTAGATGCATGTGCATGCGCTGTCTAGTACTTGCCTTGGTGACGGGGACCTTCGCTTTTTTGGGTTTGGTCTTTCCTACTTCGGTTTTAGGTGCTTCGGGTTTTGCCTTTGCTTCTTTGGGTTTGGCCTTTGCTACTTCGCTTTTCGGTGATTTGGGTGCTAGCCTTTTCTTCTTGGGGTTTAGTCTTCGGCTCTTTGCGTTGTTGCCTTTGCTTCTTTCGTTTTGGCCTTTGCTACTCCGGTTCTAGGTGCCTTGCGTTTTGCCTTTGCTTCTTGGGTTCTAAGCTTTGCTTCTTCGGGTTGAGGCCACGGTGCCTTGGTTTTTGCCTTTGCTTCTTTGGGCTTGGCCTTTGCTTCTTTAGGTTTGGCCTTTCCTTCTTGGGCTTTAGTTTTCGGCTCTTTGAATTGTAGCCTTCGCTTTTTTGGTTTTGGCTTTTCCTACTTCGGTTTTAGGTGTTTCAGGTTTGGCCTTTGCTTCTTTGGGTTTGGCCTTTGCTACTCCGGTTCTAGGTGCCTTGCGTTTTGCCTTTGCTTCTTGGGTTCTAAGCTTTGCTTCTTCGGGTTGAGGCCACGGTGCCTTGGTTTTCGCCTTTGCTTCTTTCGTTTTGGCCTTTGCTACTCCGGTTCTAGGTGCCTTGGGTTTTGACTTTGCTTCTTGGGTTCTAAGCTTTGCTTCTTCGGGTTGAGGCCACGGTGCCTTGGCTTTTGCCTTTGCTTCTTTGGGCTTGGCCTTTGCTTCTTTAGGTTTGGCCTTTCCTTCTTGGGCTTTAGTTTTCGGCTCTTTGAATTGTAGCCTTCGCTTTTTTGGTTTTGGCTTTTCCTACTTCGGTTTTAGGTGTTTTAGGTTTGGCCTCTGCTACTCCGGTTCTAGGTGCCTTGCGTTTTGCCTTTGCTTCTTGGGTTCTAAGCTTTGCTTCTTCGGGTTGAGGCCACGGTTCCTTGGTTTTCGCCTTTGCTTCTTTCGTTTTGGCCTTTGCTACTCCGGTTCTAGGTGCCTTGGGTTTTGACTTTGCTTCTTGGGTTCTTAGCTTTGCTTCTTCGGGTTGAGGCCACGGTGCCTTGGCTTTTGCCTTTGCTTCTTTAGGTTTGGCCTTTGCTTCTTTAGGTTTGGCCTTTGCTACTCCGGTTCTAGGTGCCTTGCGTTTTGCCTTAGCTTCTTGGGTTCTAAGCTTTGCTTCTTCGGGTTGAGGCCACGGTGCCTTGGTTTTTGCCTTTGCTTCTTTGGGCTTGGCCTTTGCTTCTTTCGGTTTGAGGCCATGGTGCCTTGGGTTTTGCCTTATCTTCTTTGGATTTGGCTTTTCCTACTTCTGCTCCTTCGGGTTTTGCCTTTGCTTCTTTAGGTTTGGCCTTTGCTTCTTTCGTTTTGGCCTTTGCTACTCCGGTTCTAGGTGCCTTGGGTGCTAGCCTTTCCTTTTTGGTTTTGGCTTTTTCTGCTTCGGTTTTAGGTGCTTTGGGTTTTGCCTTTGTTCATTTCGTTTTGGCCTTTGCGACTTCGGTTTTAGGAGCTTTCGGTGCTACCCCTCGCTTCATTGGTTCTAGCCTTTGCTTCTCGGGTTTCTCTGCTTACCCCTGCAGCCGATTCCAGCCTGGTGTTGGGGCGCCGGTCTTCTGCGTTGGTCCCTGCTTCCACACGCGCGGTGCGGTGTGTGTCGCACGGTCGGCCGTGTCGTTTCGTGGTTGTTCATGGGTGCCCTTGCCCGTCGTGCCCTTAGGTGAGTGCTGCAACAGTAACAGGGATTCGTACCTCTATGAGTACCAAGAAATGGAGATCCAATCGGACCCCTGAAGCTCCCCAATGGTGGCGTGCAAGCTACACAAGGCCTCCTCCACCGGTCTCACCGCCGCGGGCACGGGCCTCGCCCTGTTCGACACCGGTGCTTGCGGACAGGCTCCTCGCGTGATGCCTTTTTGACGGGGAGTGTGAAGCTTTCAACATCAAAATTGCCTAGTACATGCCTAGATCCTCTTCGTGTGCCGCCTTTTTGACGGGGAGTGTGAAGCTTTCAAAATTTGGTTACCACATGTATGATTGTGTTTCGACCACAAGCTCCTTAGAGTCGTACAGATTTCAACTTCAAAATTATCTAGTCCTTGCCTCGATGCTCTCAGTTGGACCGTGGAGCTTTAAACTTCACCATTGTCCGGTGAAGCCCATCAAAAAAATAAATCAAAGAATTTTGCGGTTGGTGGTGATATACAAAGAAGAGACAGACTCCCATGTCAGAGTGGTAACGGCCCAATCCGGGAAGTTGCACAGGACAACCGTTTCTGTGTCTGAGGTTTGCGCTTGTACCGTGTCCGCAATCTTTGTGCCGGCTGCGTGACTTTCGGGTTTGGCACGTTGTTGATGGTATTACACAGTGCACTACCGTGAACGCAGATGTTACAACTCCCCCATTCCAAACTCCCGTGGCTGTCACGTGAGCGCCAGTGCTTGGCTTCGAATCGGAGGGGCACGCCGGTGGAGTCCGTTGAGTGTCGACCCAGTGCCTGCGCCAATCGTGAAAACCCCGCATACAGCATGTTCGTGTTAAATGCCCTCAAGGGCACGTGCTCCGGGTAGCGCAGGATAAGCACCGCAAGGACTGCTGCATTTAAGTGCGATGCAATGCGTCTCTTTTGCGTCTTTGTCGTTACCTGTGTTTGTGGTGCATCATCGGCTGCGAACAATCCCGCGGTGTGGTGCTCGAGAAGCAGTAACAGCACATGCCGTTTGGCGGCGTCTGCCACCGCTTGCTGCTGCTTGGTTGCTGCCGGTTTGTGCAGACAAGCCTCCACTTTTGCTGCGATCGGAGGTGGTAGGCCCTTGGTGCATTGCGTATACAGTGCCATCTGCAAAGCTGTGAGCATTTCCGGTGTTACCTGCATTCCGTTCTTTCGTTTGGGACTGGGTGTTCGAGGGGATTTTATGTAAATTTCCATTCCCTCTGCCCACTGCCATAGTTCTTAATTGGCAAGCTCAGCATGCGCGGTGCGGTGTACAGATTCTGCACTGGATTCCCTTGGTGACCAGTGTTAAGTACTCTTCTGCCCCGTTCATCGAAACAACGTCGTTTGGATGAATTTGTTTTCCGTGGAATGCGACCCACACTGTCTGCCCGTCTTGTGACCTGGCTGTTTTGTCCTGGAGCAACCGGATTTGCAGTTCTCCTTGTGGTATCCCACGGCGCCTTCATGCTGATGTAAATTTAATGAAACACAATGGATTCCCGTCTACAGTACCCTTGTTCAGGCCACGAATAAACTGGTTTGCAGGAATTGGTGTTGCCTCTCACAAGCTACAATATTGTACGTGCTAAGGTCTTGAAATCCGGCAAATGGCTAAGGGTTGCCTCTTCGTGCTTCATATGCCCTTGCTTGTCTTTGCATGTCCTGTTCTGTGTTCAACAAGGGGTCTGGCGTCGTGTCGTCGTGTCGTCCAACCCCCCCACCCCTCATTGGCCAACACAAAAACATCCGGGGGGTCTGGCGTCGTGTCGTCGTGTCGTCCAACCCCCCCACCCCTCATTGGCCAACACAAAAACATCCGGGGGGTCTGGCGTCGTGTCGTCGTGTCGTCCAACCCCCCCACCCCTCATTGGCCAACACAAAAACATCCGGGGGGTCTGGCGTCGTGTCGTCGTGTCGTCCAACCCCCCCACCCCTCATTGGCCAACACAAAAACATCCGGGGGGTCTGGCGTCGTGTCGTCGTGTCGTCCAACCCCCCCACCCCTCATTGGCCAACACAAAAACATCCGGGGGGTCTGGCGTCGTGTCGTCGTGTCGTCCAACCCCCCCACCCCTCATTGGCCAACACAAAAACATCCGGGGGGTCTGGCGTCGTGTCGTCGTGTCGTCCAACCCCCCCACCCCTCATTGGCCAACACAAAAACATCCGGGGGGTCTGACGTCGTGTCGTCGTGTCGTCCAGCCCCCCCCCGCCTTCGTCCTCCTATACTACTACTATCAATCATCTTACAATGAAAGAAAGATTAGGATATGAGTATAGTCAAGACGCCATATCCCTTTTGTAGAGTTAGTTTTTGAGAACAGAGTGACAGATGAGAGGACGACAGGACGCCCGGACGCCATATCCCTTTTGTAAAGTTAGTTTTTGAGAACAGAGTGACAGATGAGAGGACGACAGGACGCCCGGACGCCATATCCCTTTTGTAAAGTTAGTTTTTGAGAACAGAGTGACAGATGAGAGGACGACAGGACGCCCGGACGCCATAACCCTTTTGTAAAGTTAGTTTTTGAGAACAGAGTGACAGATGAGAGGACGACAGGACGCCCGGACGCCATATCCCTTTTGTAGAGTTAGTTTGTTGAGAACAGAGGGCCCCAATGTTCCAGGTCTCAATTTGTGGGTAGCCACAAAGGGTCGGATGGCAAATGGAGGAGGGACGTTGTTTTTGTTATGTATCCTGAGGCTATTTTGTCAACCAATTGTGGGGAGATTTTTTGGTTAGTCTTTTGGTTGATGAGCACTTCATTCGTGGGTGCAGGCTATGATTGTTGTGATCCAAGATGGAAGCCAAGGCAATCCTTTTTTTTGCCTCCATTTTGCTGCGTGGACGTCAGCCAGGCCCCTTGCAACCGGACTACATGAAGCGCTAAAAAATAAAAAAGACACGTGCCTCTCTCCATTCACCCCATGTCGTTCCCCAGACCCAGATTGAATGTTCATTTAGTGCCGGACGATGCCTCTGAAAAGGAGTTGAGATCTCTTCCGGTGGTGCATGATGATGATGACTGCAACGGAGCTGAACCGTGCAGTCCAGTAGTGCGCATTCCCTTCAGTCGTGTATTGGGGTTGGACCCGCATGGTTGTCGAAGGGAAGATCTGGCCGAGCTATGGTTTCGAATTCTGCCGAAAAGCCCGTTAGCCTGTTGTTCCGGGGAGAAAAAAGCCAAGGGGGGGGGGGGAACCAAAAAGCAACCACGTTTCATCATTTGTGTGGATCTTGCCCACATTGTTGGAGACACGATGAAGCTGATCGGCAATCGGGGCTGGGACGTGTTTCTGCAACTGATGCCCACAGAGCAATATTGACCCACGAAAACACAACTCCATCCTCCATCAAGTTTGGACCAAATGAAGAATCCGAATCCGTTGGGGCTTTTTGCTTTGAGGCCCTTCACTCCTTTTGAGGTTTCAAGGGTCTTTGGTGTTTCCTTATTGCGCTTTGAAACGCTTTTGCCTTGGACCAAATGAAGCATCCGAATCCGAATCCGGTTCCTCTTCGCAGTCCTCATCCATCACATCCGCAGCACTGTAGTGGCCGAATGAGGCATCCGAATCGGAATCCGCTTCCTCTTCGTAGTCCAGATGCCCCTCATCCGCATTGTAGTGGCCGAATGAGGCGTCAAACTTTTTCACGGGTCCAGGAATCTTTTGCTTGCCCAATTCCTCCTCCTCCTTCCTTGATTTGAAGTAATTGTCAATGATGTGAGCACGTATTTTCACTTGCTTCATATCAATCTCCACCAGTCCTCCCCCATTCACCAGATCTTCCATGATGCCTGTCAACCGGTGCATGAATTCAGTTCGGCATATCAATATTGAGTTTGGGGACCGCGCCTCGTCGTCTCTCATCCACTGCTTGAAGCCGGCGTACAGCTCTTCGGAGGAGGTGTCATACTCAGACCATTCCTTTGGGTCGGGGCGGTCATCGGCAACTACCTGCTTGGTGGTGGAGTCGATGGAATACTTCTTGAAGCCCAGTGTGCGCACGAAGTTGTAGACGTCAACGCCGTATCGCATCTGCTTTCCGAAAGCTGTTTGGGGGATGTCCTCCGGACTCCAATTTCCTAGCTTCAGTCTGCGGTAGCATTCTGCAATGATTCCGATCCCATACTTGTCCAACTCGTCGGGACGGCGTGAGGCCCCGACGTTGCGCTTCATCCCGTTGTACAAGACCCCCCACACTTTTGGGTTGGACTTCTTTACGAAGGTTGGGCGACACAGAAACGCGGCCTGACGGCGGATGCCATTGGAGCTGGGCGGGATGACGTTGTCATGGTTAGCCACAATGACTTGCCGGAGTGCAACGCTGACAAGCCCGCCGTTCCTGTACAGCACCCTCTCGTTCCTCTGTGGCGTATCACAGTTGCCTGTCAATACCAAGTTCTCATCCTGAGTGAGCTTGTACGCCTCATCCATAAGCCACATGCGGCACCTGAGCCCCTCGGTCTCCTTGTCGTTTTTCAGCAGCCGCTTGTGTGCCCTGGGCCCACCAAACCACAAGCTGTCTCCCAAGATGGCCTGGATGATGCGCATTGCGATGTTCTTGCCAGCACCTTGCTCCTTGCTGTACAAGTAAAGGAAGGCTGCGGGTGGCTCATCTGGTCTTTGGATCATGTGCGCCCAGTATCGATGCCAGTAGCCGACCATTGGCTCCTCCGCGAACAGGTGGTGTATGAACCAGCACCACCATACCCACACGGGATGCTTTTGCAGCTGATCATCGCTCGCGGACTTGCAGCACCAGTAATGCACCTTTGTGTCTGCTGCTGGGTAGGCAAAGTCGTTGAACACGAGCTCATTTTCATCTGGATCCCAGTAGGGTGCCACCTGGAATTCTAGGTACTCGTCGCGCTCACTTCTCCGCATGTAAGGCGCCTTGTGGACGATTCGTACCTCGCGCGGGCCCCAGGGGTTTTTTGGATTTTGCAACCACTCCCTGATGCATTCCTGCATCTCTTTGCCATCGGGCATTCGGCATGCCCAAATTGACTGCTCTTTGGTGATCTCCATGGCACTCTTGTATTGGTACTTGCCGGGCGCCACCAGCTCCAAGAAGGGCCTGTCCTGCTGGGGTGGATCGACTACATGGAAGAAGATCTGACAGAAGTACTGCGAGACCTCATAGAAGTCGATGACGTGCTTATTCCCATCGTCGGTGGCCTTGAGATATGCTGGGTAGTCACCGGGGTGGATGATGTTGTGCACCTCTGCCTGCTTGTTTGGACCTGTGGCTCTCCTCTGTTGAACGAATTTCTCGAGCTCCTCCATTCCGCGACCACTCCAATGCTCCCGGTAACGGCTTAGGAGATACTGATCGACGTCCAGCTTGGTGTCTCGGCGTGAGCCATCCCTTTCGTGAAAGAGGTCCCGCTCCGTGTGCAGACGATGGAACACAAAGTTCGCCAGCTTCCACCGCTGCTCGTTGGCGAATGTTGTGGTGGTCTCGGATATCTCTGCGCACACGCTTTGCAGTTCCATCACCATGGCTGCCAATTTGTTGTTCGGATGTGGCGGTTCCGCATACTTTTTTGTGAATATGGGTTTGTAGTGCCCCCCAAGCTTTGCGTGCACGAAGTCTGCGGCGAGTTCTAATGTCTGCGAGGACAGGTCAAATCCCACCAGAAGAGCGCCGTCATGGATCAAGGGCAGGTCTTCCAAGAGGCGTTCATGCTCGGGTCTTGCGTCGTTGTAGCACTTGAGCATTTGGTTGACGAAGGCACAGAAGCATCGCATTGTGCGGCATTCAATTTCCTGGAACAACCGTGCCAAGAATGCGCCTCTTTGGTTTTGATATTCGCTGATGCCTGCCATTTTGCTGTCGGTTTTCCGGCTGATTGGTAGTCCCGAGTCTGGGTTGATGGGGTCATGCTTGTTGTTCTTAGCTGCATCAGCCATTAACTTTTGGTCGTACTCAACCTGTTTCCAGAGGATCCGCACCCATTCCAGACGCTCACCTTGGGCCTCAGGGCTGTGTACGTATTGCAGAATCTCGTTGTAGAGTTGTTCACTGTCGTTCCAGATTCCCGCTGCCTCCTGTGTATATGTCTCATGTCGTTCGCTTGGAGGATGTGGCCTCAGCACGTGCGCTATCAGGTGTTGCTTTGCGTCATTCTTGGTGATGCGGAACGAACTCTTCGGCTCCTCGCGCTCCTGGCTTATGATATCGGATGGTACCTTCAACCTTTCTAAGTCCTCGAACCCGGGATTCGGCTCACGGTTGGACCACTTTGTGGTAATTTCGTTGAGCTTTTTGCGCACTTTTCCAATGAGTTCTTCTTTGCCCCCGGGAACTAGCGCGTAGCAATGGAGATACGGGTAGGTTTGCTTGAACAATGGGCAGCTCCCGTCACTCTGGACATCATCACGGAAGCGTTTGAGTTCTGACATGGCAAACTGTGCGAGTATTCGGGGCATTGCGTTCTGCATGTCGACTTCCGTTGAGGGTCCGTAGAACATATGCCGCAGGTCCCGCGGTATCACCTGTGCACTACAGGTCTTGTCGGTGACATAGAAGCGCCCGAGCGGTTGCCGTAGTCCATCGGGCCGCGAGTCGTGTCGTTTGCTACGGTGGTACGTGGCTCGGTAGCAGGTGCTGTTCTGTTGGAAGGCCGCGTTCCAGTCCCGAATGCGCGACATCCAAGTGAAGCTAGTCTGTGCTTGGTCGGTGATGTCCATTGTTGCCGGGGCCGTGTCACGTTTGGTTCGCCGACGGGACATGATGTGATTCTTCCATTTGTCAAACAGTGCGCGCGGCATCAGCGTTGGACAGGTGGCTTCATGACACTTCACACGGTGATGGAAGGTGCTGCTTGCGACGACCTTCACAAGGTCTCTGTTCAGTGCCCATTCGTTGGCTTCTATCTTACGCACGCCGTCCCATGCAACATGTATCCGTGCCCATTGCTCCCTCGGGGGGCAGCAAGTGTCGGGAATCAAGAGCTGTGGTTTGTGGCCGGTGGATGCAGCCGTGGTGTGACCAGCGCCATTGTTCTGAACTGCCAGCATGTCTTCGTCTCTTGCGGACAGCCTCGGTGGTAGGTTTTTCTATATGTTTTCTGTATGCAATCCTTCTTAAATGGCCCTATTGGGACAGGCTGACTGCTCCACAATACTTTTCCAGGACAGATCTACAATTTTCTGCACTGGACAGGGGAAACTCGGTCAGTTCGGAAACAGCCCAATCTGGGAATTTTTATGCACTGGACACGGGAAACTCGGTCAGTTCGGAAACGGTCCAATCTGGGAAATTTTCTGCACTGGACACGGGAAACGCGGTCAATTCGGAAACGGTCCAATCTGGGAATCGTTCGTTGAAAATCATTCAAGGTCATTGGTTGAAAATCATTCAACTGAGTTCACCCCAGGGCAACAAGTGCGATTTGCCTGCGGTGAGGTTTGTGATGCTCGGACCCCACATAGGGAGGGATTGACAAGCACGGCTGGCATCTTTTTTCTGGGGCGGGGGTCGGCACAGGGAGCACTTTTATGTTTGTCTGCAGAAGAAGCATTGGAGCCCACCTGCAGCTGCACCATGGATGAAGCCCATGCCGTCTGTCCATGCATGGTTGCGTTCATGAATTCCCTCAGTGTGATCAGCGGTGCACATGTGG
>CAXIWF010000434.1:0-38305 GCA_964036045.1 Eutreptiella sp. 'Long Island Sound 2002' | reverse complement strand
GACCCCATGTTGACCCCATGTTGACCCCATGTTGACCCCATGTTGACCCCATGTTGACCCCATGTTGACCCCATGTTGACCCCTTGTTGACCCCATGTTGACCCCATGTTGACCCCATGTTGACCCCATGTTGACCCCTTGTTGACCCCATGTTGACCCCTTGTTGACCCCATGTTGACCCTATGTTGACCCCATGTTGACCCCATGTTGACCCCATGTTGACCCCATGTTGACCCGTTGTTAACCCCATGTTGACCCCATGTTGACCCCATGTTGACCCCTTGTTGACCCCATGTTGGCCCCATGTTGACCCCATGTTGACCCCATGTTGACCCCATGTTGACCCCATGTTGACCCCATGTTGACCCCTTGTTGACCCCTTGTTGACCCCATGTTGACCCCATGTTGACCCCATGTTGACCCCATGTTGACCCCATGTTGACCCCTTGTTGACCCCTTGTTGACCCCTTGTTGACCCCATGTTGACCCCATGTTGACCCCATGTTGACCCCATGTTGACCCCTTGTTGACCCCATGTTGACCCCATGTTGACCCCATGTTGACCCCATGTTGACCCCATGTTGACCCCATGTTGACCCCTTGTTGAACCCATGTTGACCCCCATGTTGACCCCATGTTGACCCCATGTTGACCCCATGTTGACCCCATGTTGACCCCATGTTGACCCCATGTTGACCCGATGTTGACCCCATGTTGACCCCTTGTTGACCCCATGTTGACCCCTTGTTGACCCCATGTTGACCAATTGTTGACCCCATGTTGACCCCTTGTTGACCCCTTGTTGACCCCATGTTGACCCCATGTTGACCCCATGTTGACCCCATGTTGACCCCATGTTGACCCCATGTTGACCCCATGTTGACCCCATGTTGACCCCGTGTTGACCCCGTGTTGACCCCATGTTGACCCCATGTTGACCCCATGTTGACCCCGTGTTGACCCCATGTTGACCCCATGTTGACCCCATGTTGACCCCTTGTTGACCCCATGTTGACCCCATGTTGACCCCATGTTGACCCCTTGTTGACCCCATGTTGACCCCTTGTTGACCCCATGTTGACCCTATGTTGACCCCATGTTGACCCCATGTTGACCCCATGTTGACCCCATGTTGACCCCATGTTGACCCCATGTTGACCCCATGTTGACCCCATGTTGACCCCTTGTTGACCCCATGTTGACCCCTTGTTGACGCCATGTTGACCCCATGTTGACCCCAAGTTGACCCCATGTTGACCCCATGATGACCCATTGTTGACCCCATGTTGACCCCATGTTGACCCCATGTTGACCCCATGTTGACCCCATGTTGACCCCATGTTGACCCCGTGTTGACCCCATGTTGACCCCATGTTGACCCCATGTTGACCCCATGTTGACCCCATGTTGACCCCTTGTTGACCCCATGTTGACCCCATGTTGACCCCATGTTGACCCCATGTTGACCCCATGTTGACCGCATGTTGACCCCATGTTGACCCCATGTTGACCCCATGTTGACCCATTGTTGACCCCATGTTGACCCCATGTTGACCCCATGTTGACCCCATGTTGACCCCATGTTGACCCCATGTTGACCCCATGTTGACCCCATGTTGACCCCATGTCGACCCCGTGTTGACCCCATGTTGACCCCATGTTGACCCCATGTTGACCCCATGTTGACCCCATGTTGACCCCTTGTTGAACCCATGTTGACCCCATGTTGACACCATGTTGACCCCATGTTGACCCCATGTTGACCCCATGTTGACCCCATGTTGACCCCATGTTGACCCCATGTTGACCCCTTGTTGACCCCTTGTTGACCCCTTGTTGACCCCATGTTGACCCCATGTTGACCCCATGTTGACCCCATGTTGACCCCTTGTTGACCCCATGTTGACCCCATGTTGACCCCATGTTGACCCCATGTTGACCCCATGTTGACCCCATGTTGACCCCTTGTTGAACCCATGTTGACCCCCATGTTGACCCCATGTTGACCCCATGTTGACCCCATGTTGACCCCATGTTGACCCCATGTTGACCCCATGTTGACCCGATGTTGACCCCATGTTGACCCCTTGTTGACCCCATGTTGACCCCTTGTTGACCCCATGTTGACCCATTGTTGACCCCATGTTGACCCCTTGTTGACCCCTTGTTGACCCCATGTTGACCCCATGTTGACCCCATGTTGACCCCATGTTGACCCCATGTTGACCCCATGTTGACCCCGTGTTGACCCCGTGTTGACCCCATGTTGACCCCATGTTGACCCCATGTTGACCCCTTGTTGACCCCATGTTGACCCCATGTTGACCCCATGTTGACCCCATGTTGACCCCTTGTTGACCCCATGTTGACCCCATGTTGACCCCATGTTGACCCCATGTTGACCCCATGTTGACCCCATGTTGACCTCTTGTTGAACCCATGTTGACCCCCATGTTGACCCCATGTTGACCCCATGTTGACCCCATGTTGACCCCATTTTGACCCCATGTTGACCCCATGTTGACCCGATGTTGACCCCATGTTGACCCCTTGTTGACCCCATGTTGACCCCTTGTTGACCCCATGTTGACCCATTGTTGACCCCATGTTGACCCCTTGTTGACCCCTTGTTGACCCCATGTTGACCCCATGTTGACCCCATGTTGACCCCATGTTGACCCCATGTTGACCCCATGTTGACCCCGTGTTGACCCCGTGTTGACCCCATGTTGACCCCATGTTGACCCCATGTTGACCCCATGTTGACCCCATGTTGACCCCATGTTGACCCCATGTTGACCCCTTGTTGACCCCATGTTGACCCCATGTTGACCCCATGTTGACCCCATGTTGACCCCTTGTTGACCCCATGTTGACCCCTTGTTGACCCCATGTTGACCCTATGTTGACCCCATGTTGACCCCATGTTGACCCCATGTTGACCCCATGTTGACCCCATGTTGACCCCATGTTGACCCCATGTTGACCCCCTGTTGACCCCTTGTTGACCCCATGTTGACCCCTTGTTGACCCCATGTTGACCCCATGTTGACCCCAAGTTGACCCCATGATGACCCCATGATGACCCATTGTTGACCCCATGTTGACCCCATGTTGACCCCATGTTGACCCCATGTTGACCCCATCCCATGTTGACCCCATGTTGACCCCGTGTTGACCCCATGTTGACCCCATGTTGACCCCATGTTGACCCCATGTTGACCCCATGTTGACCCCTTGTTGACCCCATGTTGACCCCATGTTGACCCCATGTTGACCCCATGTTGACCCCATGTTGACCGCATGTTGACCCCATGTTGACCCCATGTTGACCCCATGTTGACCCATTGTTGACCCCATGTTGACCCCATGTTGACCCCATGTTGACCCCATGTTGACCCCATGTTGACCCCATGTTGACCCCATGTTGACCCCATGTTGACCCCATGTTGACCCCATGTTGACCGCATGTTGACCCCATGTTGACCCCATGTTGACCCCATGTTGACCCATTGTTGACCCCATGTTGACCCCATGTTGACCCCATGTTGACCCCATGTTGACCCCATGTTGACCCCATGTTGACCCCATGTTGACCCCATGTTGACCCCATGTTGACCCCATGTTGACCCCATGTTGACCCCATGTTGACCCCTTGTTGACCCCTTGTTGACCCCATGTTGACCCCACGTTGACCCCATGTTGACCCATGTTGACCCCATGTTGACCCCATGTTAACCCCATGTTGACCCCATGTTGACCCCATGTTGACCCCATGTTGACCCCATGTTGACCCCATGTTGACCCCATGTTGACCCCATGTTGACCCCATGTTGACCCCATGTTGACCCCATGTTGACCCCTTGTTGACCCCATGTTGACCCTATGCTGACCCCATGTTGACCCCATGTTGACCCCATGTTGACCCCATGTTGACCCCATGTTGCCCCCTTGTTGACCCCTTGTTGACCCCATGTTGACCCCATGTTGACCCCATGTTGACCCTATGTTGACCCCATGTTGACCCCATGTTGACCCCATGTTGACCCCATGTTCACCCCTTGTTGACCCCATGTTGACCCCATGTTGACCCCATGTTGACCCATTGTTGACCCCATGTTGACCCCATGTTGACCCCATGTTGACCCCATGTTGACCCCATGTTGACCCCATGTTGACCCCATGTTGACCCCATGTTGACCCATTGTTGACCCCTTGTTGACCCCATGTTGACCCCATGTTGACCCCTTGTTGACCCCTTGTTGACCCCATGTTGACCCCATGTTGACCCCATGTTGACCCCATGTTGACCCCATGTTGACCCCGTGTTGACCCCATGTTGACCCCATGTTGACCCCATGTTGACCCGATGTTGACCCCATGTTGACCCCATGTTGACCCCTTGTTGACCCCATGTTGACCCCTTGTTGACCCCATGTTGACCCCATGTTGACCCCTTGTTGACCCCATGTTGACCCCATGTTGACCCCATGTTGACCCCTTGTTGACCCCATGTTGACCCCATGTTGACCCCTTGTTGACACCATGTTGACCCCATGTTGACCTCTTGTGGACCCCATGTTGACCCCATGTTGACCCCATGTTGACCCCATGTTGACCCCATGTTTACCCCATGTTGACCCCATGTTGACCCCGTGTTGACCCCATGTTGACCCCATGTTGACCCCATGTTGACCCCATGTTGACCCCATGTTGACCCCTTGTTGACCCCATGTTGACCCCATGTTGACCCCATGTTGACCCCATGTTGACCCCATGTTGACCCCATGTTGACCCCATGTTGACCCATTGTTGACCCCTTGTTGACCCCATGTTGACCCCATGTTGACCCCTTGTTGACCCCTTGTTGACCCCATGTTGACCCCATGTTGACCCCATGTTGACCCCATGTTGACCCCGTGTTGACCCCATGTTGACCCCATGTTGACCCCATGTTGACCCCATGTTGACCCCATGTTGACCCCGTGTTGACCCCATGTTGACCCCATGTTGACCCCATGTTGACCCCATGTTGACCCCATGATGACCCCATGTTGACCCCATGTTGACCCCATGTTGACCCCTTGTGGACCCCATGTTGACCCCATGTTGACCCCATGTTGACCCCATGTTGACCCCATGTTTACCCCATGTTGACCCCATGTTGACCCCGTGTTGACCCCATGTTGACCCCATGTTGACCCCATGTTGACCCCATGTTGACCCCATGTTGACCCCTTGTTGACCCCATGTTGACCCCATGTTGACCCCATGTTGACCCCATGTTGACCCCATGTTGACCCCATGTTGACCCCATGTTGACCCCATGTTGACCCATTGTTGACCCCTTGTTGACCCCATGTTGACCCCATGCTGACCCCTTGTTGACCCCTTGTTGACCCCATGTTGACCCCATGTTGACCCCATGTTGACCCCATGTTGACCCCATGTTGACCCCATGTTGACCCCATGTTGACCCCATGTTGACCCCATGTTGACCCCATGTTGACCCCGTGTTGACCCCATGTTGACCCCTTGTTGACCCCATGTTGACCCCATGTTGACCCCATGTTGAACCCTTGTTGACCCCTTGTTGACCCCATGTTGACCCCATGTTGACCCCATGTTGACCCCATGTTGACCCCATGTTAACCCCATGTTGACCCCATGTTGACCCCATGTTGACCCCTTGTTGACCCCATGTTGACCCCATGTTGACCCCTTGTTGACCCCATGTTGACCCCATGTTGACCCCATGTTGACCCCATGTTGACCCCTTGTTGACCCCATGTTGACCCTATGTTGACCCCATGTTGACCCCATGTTGACCCCATGTTGACCCCTTGTTGACCCCATGTTGACCCCATGTTGACCCCATGTTGACCCCATGTTGACCCCATGTTGACCCCATGTTGACCCCTTGTTGACCCCTTGTTGACCCCATGTTGACCCCATGTTGACCCCATGTTGACCCCATGTTGACCCCATGTGGACCCCATGTTGACCCCATGTTGACCCCGTGTTGACCCCATGTTGACCCCATGTTGACCCCATGTTGACCCCATGTTGACCCCATGTTGACCCCATGTTGACCCCTTGTTGACCCCTTGTTGACCCCATGTTGACCCCATGTTGACCCCATGTTGACCCCATGTTGACCCCATGTTGACCCCTTGTTGACCCCATGTTGACCCCATGTTGACCCCATGTTGACCCCATGTTGACCCCATGTTGACCCCATGTTGACCCCATGTTGACCCCATGTTGACCCCATGTTGACCCCTTGTTGACCCCTTGTTGACCCCATGTTGACCCCATGTTGACCCCATGTTGACCCCATGTTGACCCCATGTTGACCCCATGTTGACCCCATGTTGACCCCATGTTGACCCCTTGTTGACCCCTTGTTGACCCCTTGTTGACCCCATGTTGACCCTATGTTGACCCCATGTTGACCCCATGTTGACCCCATGTTGACCCCTTGTTGACCCCATGTTGACCCCATGTTGACCCCATGTTGACCCCATGTTGACCCCATGTTGACCCCATGTTGACCCCATGTTGACCCCATGTTGACCCCATGTTGACCCCATGTTGACCCCATGTTGACCCCATGTTGACCCCATGTTGACCCCTTGTTGACCCCATGTTGACCCCATGTTGACCCCCATGTTGACCCCATGTTAACCCCATGTTGACCCCATGTTGACCCCATGTTGACCCCATGTTGACCCCATGTTGACCCCATGTTGACCCCATGTTGACCCCATGTTGACCCCATGTTGACCCCTTGTTGACCCCATGTTGACCCTATGTTGACCCCATGTTGACCCCATGTTGACCCCATGTTGACCCCATGTTGACCCCATGTTGACCCCTTGTTGACCCCTTGTTGACCCCATGTTGACCCCATGTTGACCCCATGTTGACCCCATGTTGACCCCATGTTGACCCCATGTTGACCCCTTGTTGACCCCATGTTGACCCCATGTTGACCCCATGTTGACCCCATGTTGACCCCATGTTGACCCCATGTTGACCCCATGTTGACCCCATGTTGACCCCATGTTGACCCCATGTTGACCCCTTGTTGACCCCTTGTTGACCCATGTTGACCCCATGTTGACCCCATGTTGACCCCATGTTGACCCCATGTTGAGCCCTTGTTGACCCCATGTTGACCCCATGTTGACCCCTTGTTGAACCCATGTTGACCCCCATGTTGACCCCATGTTGACCCCTTGTTGACCTCATGTTGACCCCATGTTGACCCCATGTTGACCCCATGTTGACCCCATGTTGACCCCTTGTTGACCCCATGTTGACCCCATGTTGACCCCTTGTTGACCCCATGTTGACCCCATGTTGACCCCATGTTGACCCCATGTTGACCCCATGTTGACCCCATGTTGACCCCATGTTGACCCATTGTTGACCCCTTGTTGACCCCATGTTGACCCATGTTGACCCCATGTTGACCCCATGTCGACCCCATGTTGACCCCATGTTGACCCCATGTTGACCCCATGTTGACCCCATGTTGACCCCATGTTGACCCCGTGTTGACCCCATGTTGACCCCTTGTTGACCCCCATGTTGACCCCATGTTGACCCCATGTTGACCCCTTGTTGACCCCTTGTTGACCCCATGTTGACCCCATGTTGACCCCATGTTGACCCCATGTTGACCCCATGTTAACCCCATGTTGACCCCATGTTGACCCCATGTTGACCCCTTGTTGACCCCATGTTGACCCCATGTTGACCCCATGTTGACCCCATGTTGACCCCTTGTTGACCCCATGTTGACCCCATGTTGACCCCATGTTGACCCCATGTTGACCCCATGTTGACCCCATGTTGACCCCATGTTGACCCCATGTTGACCCCATGTTGACCCCATGTTGACCCCATGTTGACCCCATGTTGACCCCATGTTGACCCCATGTTGACCCCATGTTGACCCCATGTTGACCCCTTGTTGACCCCTTGTTGACCCCATGTTGACCCCATGTTGACCCCATGTTGACCCCATGTTGACCCCATGTGGACCCCATGTTGACCCCATGTTGACCCCGTGTTGACCCCATGTTGACCCCATGTTGACCCCATGTTGACCCCATGTTGACCCCATGTTGACCCCTTGTTGACCCCATGTTGACCCCATGTTGACCCCATGTTGACCCCATGTTGACCCCATGTTGACCCCATGTTGACCCCATGTTGACCCCATGTTGACCCATTGTTGACCCCTTGTTGACCCCATGTTGACCCCATGTTGACCCCTTGTTGACCCCATGTTGACCCTATGTTGACCCCATGTTGACCCCATGTTGACCCCATGTTGACCCCTTGTTGACCCCATGTTGACCCCATGTTGACCCCATGTTGACCCCATGTTGACCCCATGTTGACCCCATGTTGACCCCATGTTGACCCCATGTTGACCCCATGTTGACCCCATGTTGACCCCATGTTGACCCCATGTTGACCCCATGTTGACCCCTTGTTGACCCCTTGTTGACCCCATGTTGACCCCATGTTAACCCCATGTTGACCCCATGTTGACACCATGTTGACCCCATGTTGACCCCATGTTGACCCCATGTTGACCCCATGTTGACCCCATGTTGACCCCATGTTGACCCCTTGTTGACCCCATGTTGACCCTATGTTGACCCCATGTTGACCCCATGTTGACCCCATGTTGACCCCATGTTGACCCCATGTTGACCCCTTGTTGACCCCTTGTTGACCCCATGTTGACCCCATGTTGACCCCATGTTGACCCCATGTTGACCCCATGTTGACCCCATGTTGACCCCTTGTTGACCCCATGTTGACCCCATGTTGACCCCATGTTGACCCCATGTTGACCCCATGTTGACCCCATGTTGACCCCATGTTGACCCCATGTTGACCCCATGTTGACCCCTTGTTGACCCCTTGTTGACCCCTTGTTGACCCCATGTTGACCCCATGTTGACCACTTGTTGACCCCATGTTGAGCCCTTGTTGACCCCATGTTGACCCCATGTTGACCCCTTGTTGAACCCATGTTGACCCCCATGTTGACCCCATGTTGACCCCTTGTTGACCCCATGTTGACCCCATGTTGACCCCATGTTGACCCCATGTTGACCCCATGTTGACCCCTTGTTGACCCCATGTTGACCCCATGTTGACCCCATGTTGACCCATTGTTGACCCCATGTTGACCCCATGTTGACCCCATGTTGACCCCATGTTGAACCCATGTTGACCCCATGTTGACCCCTTGTTGACCCCATGTTGACCCCATGTTGACCCGATGTTGACCCCATGTTGACCCCATGTTGACCCCTTGTTGACCCCATGTTGACCCCTTGTTGACCCCATGTTGACCCCATGTTGACCCCTTGTTGACCCCATGTTGACCCCATGTTGACCCCATGTTGACCCCTTGTTGACCCCATGTTGACCCCATGTTGACCCCTTGTTGACCCCATGTTGACCCCATGTTGACCCCTTGTGGACCCCATGTTGACCCCATGTCGACCCCGTGTTGACCCCATGTTGACCCCTTGTTGACCCCATGTTGACCCCATGTTGACCCCTTGTTGACCTCATGTTGACCCCATGTTGACCCCATGTTGACCCCATGTTGACCCCATGTTGACCCCTTGTTGACCCCTTGTTGACCCCATGTTGACCCCATGTTGACCCCATGTTGACCCCATGTTAACCCCATGTTGACCCCATGTTGAACCCATGTTGACCCCATGTTGACCCCATGTTGACCCCATGTTGACCCCATGTTGACCCCGTGTTGACCCCATGTTGACCCCATGTTGACCCCATGTTGACCCCATGTTGACCCCTTGTTGACCCCTTGTGGACCCCATGTTGACCCCATGTTGACCCCTTGTTGACCCCTTGTTGACCCCATGTTGACCCCATGTTGACCCCATGTTGACCCCTTGTTGACCCCTTGTTGACCCCATGTTGACCCCATGTTGACCCCATGTTGACCCCATGTTGACTCCATGTTGACCCCATGTTGACCCCTTGTTGACCCCATGTTGACCCCATGTTGACCCCTTGTTGAACCCATGTTGACCCCCATGTTGACCCCATGTTGACACCATGTTGACCCCATGTTGACCCCATGTTGACCCCTTGTTGACCCCATGTTGACCCCATGTCGACCCCATGTTGACCCCATGTTGACCCCATGTTGACCCCTTGTTGACCCCATGTTGACCCCATGTTGACCCCATGTTGACCCCATGTTGACCCCATGTTGACCCCATGTTGACCCCATGTTGACCCCTTGTTGACCCCATGTTGACCCTATGTTGACCCCATGTTGACCCCATGTTGACCCCATGTTGACCCCTTGTTGACCCCATGTTGACCCCATGTTGACCCCATGTTGACCCCATGTTGACCCCATGTTGACCCCATGTTGACCCCTTGTTGACCCCTTGTTGACCCCATGTTGACCCCATGTTGACCCCATGTTGACCCCATGTTGACCCCATGTTGACCCCATGTTGACCCCATGTTGACCCCGTGTTGACCCCATGTTGACCCCATGTTGACCCCAAGTTGACCCCTTGTTGACCCCATGTTGACCCCTTGTTGACCCCTTGTTGACCCCATGTTGACCCCATGTTGACCCCATGGTAACCCCATGTTGACCCCATGTTGACCCCATGTTGACCCCATGTTGACCCCATGTTGACCCCATGTTGACCCCATGTTGACCCCATGTTGACCCCATGTTGACCCCATGTTGACCCCATGTTGACCCCTTGTTGACCCCATGTTGACCCTATGTTGACCCCATGTTGACCCCATGTTGACCCCATGTTGACCCCATGTTGACCCCATGTTGACCCCATGTTGACCCCTTGTTGACCCCATGTTGACCCCATGTTGACCCCATGTTGACCCCATGTTGACCCCATGTTGACCCCATGTTGACCCCTTGTTGACCCCATGTTGACCCCATGTTGACCCCATGTTGACCCCATGTTGACCCGATGTTGACCCCTTGTTGACCCCATGTTGACCCCATGTTGACCCCTTGGTGAACCCATGTTGACCCCCATGTTGACCCCATGTTGACCCCATGTTGACCCCATGTTGACACCATGTTGACCCCATGTTGACCCCATGTTGACCCCATGTTGACCCCTTGTTGACCCCTTGTTGACCCCATGTTGACCCCGTGTTGACCCCATGTTGACCCCATGTTGACCCCATGTTGAGCCCTTGTTGACCCCATGTTGACCCCATGTTGACCCCTTGTTGACCCCATGTTGACCCCATGTTGACCCCATGTTGACCCCATGTTGACCCCATGTTGACCCCTTGTTGACCCCATGTTGACCCCATGTTGACCCCATGTTGACCCATTGTTGACCCCATGTTGACCCCATGTTGACCCCATGTTGACCCCATGTTGACCCCATGTTGACCCCATGTTGACCCCTTGTTGACCCCATGTTGACCCCATGTTGACCCCATGTTGACCCCATGTTGACCCCATGTTGACCCCTTGTTGACCCCATGTTGACCCCTTGTTGACCCCATGTTGACCCCATGTTGACCCCTTGTTGACCCCATGTTGACCCCATGTTGACCCCATGTTGACCCCTTGTTGACCCCATGTTGACCCCATGTTGACCCCTTGTTGACCCCATGTTGACCCCATGTTGACCCCTTGTGGACCCCATGTTGACCCCATGTTGACCCCATGTTGACCCCATGTTGACCCCTTGTTGACCCCATGTTGACCCCATGTTGACCCCTTGTTGACCCCATGTTGACCCCATGTTGACCCCATGTTGACCCCATGTTGACCCCATGTTGACCCCTTGTTGACCCCTTGTTGACCCCATGTTGACCCCATGTTGACCCCATGTTGACCCCATGTTAACCCCATGTTGACCCCATGTTGACCCCATGTTGACCCCATGTTGACCCCATGTTGACCCCATGATGACCACATGTTGACCCCGTGTTGACCCCATGTTGACCCCATGTTGACCCCATGTTGACCCCATGTTGACCCCTTGTTGACCCCTTGTTGACCCCTTGTTGACCCCATGTTGACCCCATGTTGACCCCTTGTTGACCCCTTGTTGACCCCATGTTGACCCCATGTTGACCCCATGTTGACCCCATGTTGACCCCATGTTGACCCCATGTTGACCCCTTGTTGACCCCATGTTGACCCATGTGCCCAATTGACCCCTTGTTGAACCCATGTTGACCCCCATGTTGACCCCATGTTGACACCATGTTGACCCCATGTTGACCCCATGTTGACCCCTTGTTGACCCCATGTTGACCCCATGTTGACCCCATGTTGACCCCATGTTGACCCCATGTTGACCCCTTGTTGACCCCATGTTGACCCCATGTTGACCCATTGTTGACCCCATGTTGACCCCATGTTGACCCCATGTTGACCCCATGTTGACCCCATGTTGACCCCACGTTGACCCCTTGTTGACCCCATGTTGACCCCATGTTGACCCGATGTTGACCCCATGTTGACCCCATGTTGACCCCTTGTTGACCCCATGTTGACCCCTTGTTGACCCCATGTTGACCCCATGTTGACCCCTTGTTGACCCCATGTTGACCCCATGTGGACCCCATGTTGACCCCTTGTTGACCCCATGTTGACCCCATGTTGACCCCTTGTTGACCCCATGTTGACCCCATGTTGACCCCTTGTGGACCCCATGTTGACCCCATGTTGACCCCTTGTTGACCCCATGTTGACCCCATGTTGACCCCATGTTGACCCCATGTTGACCCCATGTTGACCCCTTGTTGACCCCATGTTGACCCCATGTTGACCCCTTGTTGAACCCATGTTGACCCCATGTTGACCCCATGTTGACCCCTTGTTGACCCCATGTTGACCCCATGTTGACCCCTTGTTGAACCCATGTTGACCCCCATGTTGACCCCATGTTGACACCATGTTGACCCCATGTTGACCCCATGGTGACCCCATGTTGACCCCATTTTGACCCCATGTTGACCCACATGTTGACCCCCTTGTTGACCCCATGTTGACCCCATGTTGACCCGATGTTGACCCCATGTTGACCCCATGTTGACCCCTTGTTGACCCCATGTTGACCCCTTGTTGACCCCATGTTGACCCCATGTTGACCCCTTGTTGACCCCATGTTGACCCCATGTTGACCCCATGTTGACCCCTTGTTGACCCCATGTTGACCCCATGTTGACCCCTTGTTGACCCCATGTTCCTGACCTCCCCTACCCCATGTTGACCCTTGTTGACCCCATGTTGACCCCATGTTGACCCCATGTTGACCCCATGTTGACTCCCAGTTGACCCCATGTTGACCCTGTTGACCCCATGTTGACCCCATGTTGACCCCATGTTGACCCCATGTTGACCCCATGTTGACCCCATGTTGACCCCTTGTTGACCCCATGTTGACCCCATGTTGACCCCATGTTGACCCCATGTTGACCCCTTGTTGACCCATGTTGACCCCATGTTGACCCCGTGTTGACCCATTGTTGACCCCATGTTGACCCCATGTTGACCCCATGTTGACCCCATGTTGACCCCATGTTGACCACGTGCCCCATGTTGACCCCATGTTGAGCCGATGTTGACCCCATGTTGACCCCATGTTGACCCCTTGTTGACCCCATGTTGACCCCTTGTTGACCCCATGTTGACCCCATGTTGACCCCTTGTTGACCCAATGTTGACCCCATGTTGACCCCATGTTGACCCCATGTTGACCCATGTTGACCCCATGTTGACCCCTTGTTGACCCATGTTGACCCCATGTTGACCCCATGTTGACCCCATGTTGACCCCATGTTGACCCCATGTTGACCCCTTGTTGACCCCATGTTGACCCCATGTTGACCCCTTGTTGACCCCATGTTGACCCCATGTTGACCCCTTGTTGACCCCATGTTGACCCCATGTTGACCCCATGTTGACCCCATGTTGACCCCATGTTGACCCTTGTTGACCCCATGTTGACCCCATGTTGACCCCTTGTTGACCCCATGTTGACCCCATGTTGACCCCTTGTTGACCCCATGTTGACCCCATGTTGACCCCATGTTGACCCCATGTTGACCCCATGTTGACCCCATGTTGACCCCATGTTGACCCCATGTTGACCCCATGTTGACCCCTTGTTGACCCCATGTTGACCCCATGTTGACCCCATGTTGACCCCATGTTGACCCCATGTTGACCCCATGTTGACCCCATGTTGACCCCATGTTGACCCCATGTTGACCCCATGTTGACCCCATGTTGACCCCATGTTGACCCCATGTTGACCCCATGTTGACCCATGTTGACCCCATGTTGACCCCATGTTGACCCCATGTTGACCCCATGTTGACCCCATGTTGACCCCATGTTGACCCATGTTGACCCCATGTTGACCCCTTGTTGACCCCATGTTGACCCCATGTTGACCCCATGTTGACCCCATGTTGACCCCATGTTGACCCCATGTTGACCCCATGTTGACCCCATGTTGACCCCATGTTGACCCCATGTTGACCCCATGTTGACCCCATGTTGACCCCATGTTGACCCCATGTTGACCCCATGTTGACCCCATGTTGACCCCATGTTGACCCCATGTTGACCCCATGTTGACCCATGTTGACCCCATGTTGACCCCATGTTGACCCCATGTTGACCCCATGTTGACCCCATGTTGACCCCATGTTGACCCATGTTGACCCCATGTTGACCCCATGTTGACCCCATGTTGACCCCATGTTGACCCATGTTGACCCCATGTTGACCCCATGTTGACCCCATGTTGACCCCATGTTGACCCCATGTTGACCCCATGTTGACCCCATGTTGACCCCATGTTGACCCCATGTTGACCCCATGTTGACCCCATGTTGACCCCATGTTGACCCCATGTTGACCCCATGTTGACCCCATGTTGACCCCATGTTGACCCCATGTTGACCCCATGTTGACCCCATGTTGACCCCATGTTGACCCCATGTTGACCCCATGTTGACCCATGTTGACCCCATGTTGACCCCATGTTGACCCATGTTGACCCATGTTGACCCCATGTTGACCCCATGTTGACCCCATGTTGACCCCATGTTGACCCATGTTGACCCCATGTTGACCCCATGTTGACCCCATGTTGACCCCATGTTGACCCCATGTTGACCCCATGTTGACCCATGTTGACCCCATGTTGACCCCATGTTGACCCCCATGTTGACCCCATGTTGACCCCATGTTGACCCCATGTTGACCCCATGTTGACCCCATGTTGACCCCATGTTGACCCCATGTTGACCCCATGTTGACCCCATGTTGACCCCATGTTGACCCCATGTTGACCCCATGTTGACCCCATGTTGACCCCATGTTGACCCCATGTTGACCCCATGTTGACCCATGTTGACCCCATGTTGACCCCATGTTGACCCCATGTTGACCCCATGTTGACCCATGTTGACCCCATGTTGACCCCATGTTGACCCCTTGTTGACCCCATGTTGACCCCTAGTTGACCCATGTTGACCCCATGTTGACCCCATGTTGACCCCATGTTGACCCCATGTTGACCCCATGTTGACCCCATGTTGACCCCATGTTGACCCCATGTTGACCCCATGTTGACCCCATGTTGACCCCATGTTGACCCCATGTTGACCCCTTGTTGACCCCTTGTTGACCCCATGTTGACCCATGTTGACCCCATGTTGACCCCATGTTGACCCCATGTTGACCCCATGTTGACCCATGTTGACCCCATGTTGACCCCATGTTGACCCGGCCCATGTTGACCCCATGTTGACCCCATGTTGACCCCATGTTGACCCCATGTTGACCCCTTGTTGACCCCATGTTGACCCCATGTTGTTGACCCCATGTTGACCCCTTGTTGACCCCATGTTGACCCCATGTTGACCCCATGTTGACCCCATTTTGACCCCATGTTGACCCCATGTTGACCCCATGTTGACCCCATGTTGACCCCATGTTGACCCCATGTTGACCCCATGTTGACCCCATGTTGACCCCATGTTGACCCCATGTTGACCCCATGTTGACCCCATGTTGACCCCATGTTGAGCCCATGTTGACCCCTTGTTGACCCCATGTTGACCCCATGTTGACCCCATGTTGACCCATTGTTGACCCCATGTTGAACCCTTGTTGACCCCATGTTGACCCCATGTTGACCCCTTGTTGACCCCATGTTGACCCCATGTTGACCCCATGTTGACCCCATTTTGACCCCATGTTGACCCCATGTTGACCCCATGTTGACCCCATGTTGACCCCATGTTGACCCCATGTTGACCCCATGTTGACCCCATGTTGACCCCATGTTGACCCCATGTTGACCCCATGTTGACCCCATGTTGACCCCATGTTGAGCCCATGTTGACCCCTTGTTGACCCCATGTTGACCCCATGTTGACCCCATGTTGACCCATTGTTGACCCCATGTTGACCCCTTGTTGACCCCATGTTGACCCCATGTTGACCCCATGTTGACCCCATGTTGACCCCATGTTGACCCCATGTTGACCCCATGTTGACCCCATGTTGACCCCATGTTGACCCCATGTTGACCCCATGTTGACCCCATGTTGAGCCCATGTTGACCCCTTGTTGACCCCATGTTGACCCCATGTTGACCCCATGTTGACCCATTGTTGACCCCATGTTGACCCCATGTTGACCCCATGTTGACCCCATGTTGACCCCATGTTGACCCCATGTTGACGCCATGTTGACCCCATGTTGACCCCATGTTGACCCCATGTTGACCCCATGTTGACCCCTTGTTGACCCCTTGTTGACCCCATGTTGACCCCATGTTGACCGCATGTTGACCCCATGTTGACCCCTTGTTGACCCCATGTTGACCCCTTGTTGACACCTTGTTGACCCCATGTTGACCCCATGTTGACCCCATGTTGACCCCATGTTGACCCCATGTTGACCCCATGTTGACCCCATGTTGACCCCATGTTGACCCCTTGTTGACCCCATGTTGACCCCATGTTGACCCCTTGTTGACCCCATGTTGACCCCATGTTGACCCCATGTTGACCCCATGTTGACCCCATGTTGACCCCATGTTGACCCCTTGTTGACCCCATGTTGACCCCTTGTTGACCCCTTGTTGACCCCATGTTGTCCCCATGTTGAGCCCATGTTGACCCCATGTTGACCCCTTGTTGACCCCATGTTGACCCCGTGTTGACCCCATGTTGACCCCATGTTGACCCCATGTTGACCCCATGTTGACCCGATGTTGACCCCTTGTTGACCCCTTGTTGACCCCATGTTGACCCCATGTTGACCGCATGTTGACCCCATGTTGACCCCACGTTGACCCCATGTTGACCCCATGTTGACCCCATGTTGACCCCATGTTGACCCCATGTTGACCCCATGTTGACCCCATGTTGACCCCATGTTGAACCCATGTTGAACCCTTGTTGACCCCATGTTGACCCCATGTTGACCCCATGTTGACCCCATGTTGACCCCTTGTTGACCCCATGTTGACCCCATGTTGACCCCATGTTGACCCCATTTTGACCCCATGTTGACCCCATGTTGACCCCATGTTGACCCCATGTTGACCCCATGTTGACCCCATGTTGACCCCATGTTGACCCCATGTTGACCCCATGTTGACCCCATGTTGACCCCATGTTGACCCCATGTTGACCCCATGTTGAGCCCATGTTGACCCCTTGTTGACCCCATGTTGACCCCATGTTGACCCCATGTTGACCCATTGTTGACCCCATGTTGAACCCTTGTTGACCCCATGTTGACCCCATGTTGACCCCTTGTTGACCCCATGTTGACCCCATGTTGACCCCATGTTGACCCCATTTTGACCCCATGTTGACCCCATGTTGACCCCATGTTGACCCCATGTTGACCCCATGTTGACCCCATGTTGACCCCATGTTGACCCCATGTTGACCCCATGTTGACCCCATGTTGACCCCATGTTGACCCCATGTTGAGCCCATGTTGACCCCTTGTTGACCCCATGTTGACCCCATGTTGACCCCATGTTGACCCATTGTTGACCCCATGTTGACCCCTTGTTGACCCCATGTTGACCCCATGTTGACCCCATGTTGACCCCATGTTGACCCCATGTTGACCCCATGTTGACCCCATGTTGACCCCATGTTGACCCAATGTTGACCCCATGTTGACCCCTTGTTGACCCCATGTTGACCCCTTGTTGACCCCATGTTGACCCCATGTTGACCCCTTGTTGACCCCATGTTGACCCCTTGTTGACCCCATGTTGACCCCATGTTGACCCCATGTTGACCCCATGTTGACCCCACGTTGACCCCATGTTGACCCCATGTTGACCCCATGTTGACCCCATGTTGACCCCATGTTGACCCCATGTTGACCCCATGTTGACCCCATGTTGAACCCATGTTGAACCCTTGTTGACCCCATGTTGACCCCATGTTGACCCCATGTTGACCCCATGTTGACCCCATGTTGACCCCATGTTGACCCCTTGTTGACCCCATGTTGACCCCATGTTGACCCCATGTTGACCCCATGTTGACCCCATGTTGACCCCATGATGACCCCTTGTTGACCCCATGTTGACCCCATGTTGACCCCATGTTGACCCCATGTTGACCCCATGTTGACCCCATGTTGACCCCATGTCAACCCCATGTTGACCCCATGTTGACCCCATGTTGACCCCTTGTTGACCCCATGTTGACCCCATGTTGACCCCATGTTGACCCCATGTTGACCCCATGTTGACCCCATGTTGACCCCATGTCAACCCCATGTTGACCCCATGTTGACCCCATGTTGACCCCTTGTTGACCCCATGTTGACCCCACGTTGACCCCATGTTGACCCCATGTTGAACCCATGTTGACCCCATGTTGACCCCATGTTGACCCCATGTTGACCCAATGTTGACCCCATGTTGACCCCTTGTTGACCCCATGTTGACCCCATGTTGACCCCATGTTGACCCCATGTTGACCCCATGTTGACCCCATGTTGACCCCATGTTGACCCCTTGTTGACCCCATGTTGACCTCATGTTGACGCCTTGTCGACCCCATGTTGACCCAATGTTGACCCCATGTTGACCCCATGTTGACCCCATGTTGACCCCATGTTGACCCCATGTTGACCCCTTGTTGACCCCTTGTTGACCCCATGTTGACCCCATGTTGACCCCATGTTGACCCCATGTTGACCCCTTGTTGACCCCTTGTTGACCCCATGTTGACCCCTTGTTGACCCCATGTTGACCCCATGTTGACCCCATGTTGACCCCTTGTTGACCCCATGTTGACCCCATGTTGACCCCATGTTGACCCCATGTGGACCCCATGTTGACCCCATGTTGACCCCATGTTGACCCCATGTTGACCCCTTGTTGACCCCATGTTGACCCCATGTTGACCCCACGTTGACCCCATGTTGACCCCATGTTGACCCCATGTTGACCCCTTGTTGACCCCTTGTTGACCCCATGTTGACCCCATGTTGACCCCATGTTGACCCCATGTTGACCCCATGTTGACCCCATGTTGACCCCTTGTTGACCCCATGTTGACCCCATGTTGACCCCATGTTGACCCCATGTTGACCCCGTGTTGACCCCATGTTGACCCCATGTTGACCCCATGTTGACCCCATGTTGACCCCATGTTGACCCCATGTTGACCCCTTGTTGACCCCTTGTTGACCCCATGTTGACCCCATGTTGACCCCATGTTGACCCCATGTTGACCCCATGTTGACCCCATGTTGACCCCATGTTGACCCCTTGTTGACCCCATGTTGACCCTATGTTGACCCCATGTTGACCCCATGTTGACCCCATGTTGACCCCATGTTGACCCCATGTTGACCCCACGTTGACCCCATGTTGACCCCTTGTTGACCCCATGTTGACCCCTTGTTGACCCCATGGTGACCCCATGTTGACCCCATGTTGACCCCATGATGACCCCTTGTTGACCCCGTGTTGACCCCATGTTGACCCCTTGTTGACCCCTTGTTGACCCCATGTTGACCCCATGTTGACCCCATGTTGACCCCATGTTGACCCCATGTTGACCCCATGTTGACCCCATGTTGACCCTTGTTGACCCCATGTTGACCCCATGTTGACCCCATGTTGACCCCATGTTGACCCCATGTTGACCCCATGTTGACCCCTTGTTGACCCCATGTTGACCCCATGTTGACCCCATGTTGACCCCATGTTGACCCCATGTTGACCCCTTGTTGACCCCATGTTGACCCCATGTTGACCCCATGTTGACCCCTTGCTGACCCCTTGTTGACCCCTTGTTGACCCCATGTTGACCCCTTGTTGACCCCATGTTGACCCCATGTTGACCCCATGTTAACCCCGTGTTGACCCCATGTTGACCCCATGTTGACCCCATGTTGACCCCATGTTGACCCCATGTTGACCCCATGTTGACCCCTTGTTGACCCCTTGTTGACCGGCCATGTTGACCCCATGTTGACCCCATGTTGACCCCATGTTGACCCCATGTCAACCCCATGTTGACCCCATGTTGACCCCATGTTGACCCCTTGTTGACCCCATGTTGGACCCCATGTTGACCCCATGTTGACCCCATGTTGACCCCATGTTGACCCCATGTTGACCCCATGTTGACCCCATGTTGACCCAATGTTGACCCCTTGTTGACCCCTTGTTGACCCCATGTTGACCCCTTGTTGACCCCATGTTGACCCCATGTTGACCCCTTGTTGACCCCATGTTGACCCATGTTGACCCCATGTTGACCCCTTGTTGACCCCATGTTGACCTCATGTTGACCCCATGTTGACCCCTTGTTGACCCCATGTTGACCTCATGTTGACGCCTTGTCGACCCCATGTTGACCCCATGTTGACCCCGTGTTGACCCCATGTTGACCCCATGTTGACCCCATGTTGACCCCATGTTGACCCCATGTTGACCCCTTGTTGACCCCATGTTGACCCCATGTTGACCCCATGTTGACCCCATGTTGACCCCATGTTGACCCCTTTGTTGACCCATGTTGACCCCATGTTGACCCCATGTTGACCCCATGTTGACCCCATGTTGACCCCTTGTTGACCCCATGTTGACCCCATGTTGACCCCTTGTTGACCCCTTGTTGACCCCTTGTTGACCCCATGTTGACCCCATGTTGACCCCTTGTTGACCCATGTTGACCCCATGTTGACCCCATGTTGACCCCGTGTTGACCCCATGTTGACCCCATGTTGACCCCATGTTGACCCCATGTTGACCCCATGTTGACCCCATGTTGACCCCTTGTTGACCCCTTGTTGACCCCATGTTGACCCCATGTTGACCCCATGTTGACCCCATGTTGACCCAATGTCAACCCCATGTTGACCCCATGTTGACCCCATGTTGACCCCTTGTTGACCCCATGTTGACCCCATGTTGACCCCATGTTGACCCCATGTTGACCCCATGTTGACCCCATGTTGACCCCATGTTGACCCCATGTTGACCCGATGTTGACCCCTTGTTGACCCCTTGTTGACCCCATGTTGACCCCTTGTTGACCCCATGTTGACCCCATGTTGACCCCTTGTTGACCCCATGTTGACCCCATGTTGACCCCTTGTTGACCCCTTGTTGACCCCATGTTGACCCCATGTTGACCCCATGTTGACCCCATGTTGACCCCATGTTGACCCCATGTTGACCCCATGTTGACCCTTGTTGACCCCTTGACCCACATGTTAACCCCATGTTGACCCCATGTTGACCCCATGTTGACCCCATGTTGACCCCATGTTGACCCCATGTTGACCCCTTGTTGACCCCATGTTGACCCCATGTTGACCCCTTGTTGACCCATGTTGACCCACATGTTGACCCCATGTTGACCCCATGTTGACCCCATGTTGACCCCATGTTGACCCCATGTTGACCCCTTGTTGACCCCATGTTGACCCCATGTTGACCCCATGTTAACCCCATGTTGACCCCTTGTTGACCCCATGTTGACCCCATGTTGACGCCTTGTTGACCCCATGTTGACCCCATGTTGACCCCATGTTGACCCCATGTTGACCCCATGTTGACCCCATGTTGACCCCATGTTGACCCCATGTTGACCCCATGTTGACCCCTTGTTGACCCCTTGTTGACCCCATGTTGACCCCATGTTGACCCCATGTTGACCCCATGCTGACCCCATGTTGACCCCATGTTGACCCCTTGTTGACCCCATGTTGACCCCAAGTTGACCCCTTGTTGACCCCTTGTTGACCCCATGTTGACCCCTTGTTGACCCCATGTTGACCCCATGTTGACCCCATGTTGACCCCATGTTGACCCCATGTTGACCCCATGTTGACCCCATGTGACCCCATGTTGACCCCATGTTGACCCGATGTTGACCCCATGTTGACCCCTTGTTGACCCCATGTTGACCCCATGTTGACCCCATGTTGACCCCATGTTGACCCCATGTTGACCCCATGTTGACCCCATGTTGACCCCATGTTGACCCTTGTTGACCCCATGTTGACCCCTTGTTGACCCCTTGTTGACCCCATGTTGACCCCTTGTTGACCCCATGTTGACCCCATGTTGACCCCATGTTGACCCCATGTTGACCCCATGTTGACCCCATGTTGACTCCATGTTGACCCCATGCTGACCCCATGTTGACCCCATGTTGACCCCTTGTTGACCCCATGTTGACCCCATGTTGACCCCATGTTGACCCCTTGTTGACCCCATGATGACCCCATGTTGACCCCATGTTGACCCCATGTTGACCCCATGTTGACCCCATGTTGACCCCTTGTTGACCCCTTGTTGACCCCATGTTGACCCCGTGTTGACCCCATGTTGACCCCCATGTTGACCCCATGTTGACCCCATGTTGACCCCATGTTGACCCCATGTTGACCCATTGTTGACCCCATGTTGACCCCATGTTGACCCCATGTTGACCCCTTGTTGACCCCATGTTGACCCCATGTTGACCCCATGTTGACCCCATGTTGACCCCATGTTGACCCCATGTTGACCCCATGTTGACCCCTTGTTGACTCCATGTTGACCCCATGTTGACCCCATGTTGACCCCATGTTGACCCCTTGTTGACCCCATGTTGACCCCATGTTGACCCCATGTTGACCCCATGTTGACCCCATGTTGACCCCATGTTGACCCCATGTTGACCCCTTGTTGACCCCATGTTGACCCCATGTGCCCCATGTTGACCCCATGTTGACCCATGTTGACCCCATGTTGACCCCATGTTGACCCCATGTTGACCCCATGTTGACCCCATGTTGACCCCATGTTGACCCCATGTGAACCCTTGTTGACCCCATGTTGACCCTATGTTGACCCCATGTTGACCCCATGTTGACCCCATGTTGACCCCATGTTGACCCCTTGTTGACCCCATGTTGACCCCATGTTGACCCCATGTTGACCCCATGTTGACCCCATGTTGACCCCATGTTGACCCCATGTTGACCCCATGTTGACCCCATGTTGACCCCATGTTGACCCCATGTTGACCCTATGTTGACCCCATGTTGACCCCATGTTGACCCCATGTTGACCCATTGTTGACCCATGTTGACCCCATGTTGACCCCATGTTTGACCCAAAGTACCTTGACCCCATGTTGACCCCTTGTTGACCCCATGTTGACCCCATGTTGACCCTTTGTTGACCCCATGTTGACCCCTTGTTGACCCCATGTTGACCCCATGTTGACCCCTTGTTGACCCCATGTTGACCCCATGTTGACCCCATGTTGACCCCATGTTGACCCCATGTTGACCCCATGTTGACCCCTTGTTGACCCCATGTTGACCCCGTGTTGACCCCATGTTGACCCCATGTTGACCCCATGTTGACCCCATGTTACCCCTGTAGACATGTTGACCCCTTGTTGACCCCATGTTGACCCCATGTTGACCCCATGTTGACCCATGTTGACCATGTTGACCCCTTGTTGACCCCATGTTGACCTCATGTTGACCCCATGTTGACCCCATGTTGACCCCATGTTGACCCCATGTTGACCCCATGTTGACCCCGTGTTGAGCCCATGTTGACCCCTTGTTGACCCCATGTTGACCCCTTGTTGACCCCATGTTGACCCCATGTTGACCCCTTGTGGACCCCATGTTGACCCCTTGTTGACCCCATGTTGACCCCTTGTTGACCCCATTTTGACCCCATGTTGACCCCATGTTGACCCCTTGTTGACCCCATGTTGATCCCATGTTGACCCATGTTGACCCCTTGTTGACCCCATGTTGACCCCTTGTTGACCCCATGTTGACCCCATGTTGACCCCATGTTAACCCCATGTTGACCCCATGTTGACCCCATGTTGACCCCATGGTGATCCCATGTTGACCCCATGTTGACCCCATGTTGACCCCATGTTGACCCCTTGTTGACCCCTTGTTGACCCCATGTTGACCCCATGTTGACCCCATGTTGACCCCATGTTGACCCCATGTTGACCCCATGTTGACCCCATGTTGACCCCATGTTGACCCCATGTTGACCCCATGTTGACCCCATGTTGACCCCATGTTGACCCCATGTTGACCCCTTGTTGACCCCTTGTTGACCCCATGTTGACCCCATGTTGACCCCATGTTGACCCCATGTTGACCACATGTTGACCCCATGTTGACCCCACGTTGACCCCATGTTGACCCCATGTTGACCCCTTGTTGACCCCATGTTGACCCTATGTTGACCCCATGTTGACCCCATGTTGACCCCATGTTGACCCCATGTTGACCCCATGTTGACCCCATGTTGACCCCTGGTTAACCCCATGTTGACCCCATGTTGACCCCTTGTTGACCCCATGTTGACCCCATGTTGACCCCATGTTGACCCCATGTTGACCCCTTGTTGACCCCATGTTGACCCCATGTTGACCCCTTGTGGACCCCATGTTGACCCCATGTTGACCCCATGTTGACCCCATGTTGACCCATGTTGACCCCATGTTGACCCCATGTTGACCCCATGTTGACCCTTGTTGACCCCTTGTTGACCCCATGTTGACCCCTTGTTGACCCCTTGTTGACCCCATGTTGACCCCATGTTGACCCCATGTTGACCCCATGTTGACCCCTTGTTGACCCCATGTTGACCCCATGTTGACCCCATGTTGACCCATTGTTGACCCCATGTTGACCCCATGTTGACCCATTGTTGACCCCATGTTGACCCCATGTTGACCCCATGTTGACCCCATGTTGACCCCATGTTGACCCCATGTTGACCCCATGTTGACCCCATGTTGACCCCATGTTGACCCCATGTTGACCCCATGTTGACCCCTTGTTGACCCCATGTTGACCCCATGTTGACCCCATGTTGACCCCATGTTGACCCCTTGTTGACCCCATGTTGACCTCATGTTGACCCCATGTTGACCCCATGTTGACCCCATGTTGACCCCATGTTGACCCCATGTTGACCCCATGTTGAGCCCATGTTGACCCCTTGTTGACCCCATGTTGACCCCTTGTTGACCCCATGTTGACCCCATGTTGACCCCATGTTGACCCCATGTTGACCCCTTGTTGACCCCATGTTGACCCCATGTTGACCCCATGTTGACCCCATGTTGACCCCATGTTGACCCCTTGTTGACCCCATGTTGATCCCATGTTGACCCCATGTTGACCCCTTGTTGACCCCATGTTGACCCCCTTGTTGACCCCATGTTGACCCCATGTTGACCCCATGTTGACCCCATGTTGACCCCATGTTGACCCATGTTGACCCCATGGTGATCCCATGTTGACCCCATGTTGACCCCATGTTGACCCCATGTTGACCCCTTGTTGACCCCTTGTTGACCCCATGTTGACCCCATGTTGACCCCATGTTGACCCCATGTTGACCCCATGTTGACCCCATGTTGACCCCATGTTGACCCCATGTTGACCCCATGTTGACCCCTTGTTGACCCCTTGTTGACCCCATGTTGACCCCATGTTGACCCCATGTTGACCCCATGTTGACCCCATGTTGACCCCATGTTGACCCCACGTTGACCCCATGTTGACCCCATGTTGACCCCTTGTTGACCCCATGTTGACCCTATGTTGACCCCATGTTGACCCCATGTTGACCCCATGTTGACCCCATGTTGACCCCATGTTGACCCCATGTTGACCCCTGGTTAACCCCATGTTGACCCCATGTTGACCCCTTGTTGACCCCATTTTGACCCCATGTTGACCCCATGTTGACCCCATGTTGACCCCTTGTTGACCCCATGTTGACCCCATGTTGACCCCTTGTGGACCCCATGTTGACCCATGTTGACCCCTTGTTGACCCCATGTTGACCCCATGTTGACCCCATGTTGACCCCGTGTTGACCCCATGTTGACCTCATGTTGACCCCTTGTTGACCCCTTGTTGACCCCATGTTGACCCCTTGTTGACCCCATGTTGACCCCTTGTTGACCCCATGTTGACCCCATGTTGACCCCATGTTGACCCATTGTTGACCCCATGTTGACCCCATGTTGACCCATTGTTGACCCTATGTTGACCCCTTGTTGACCCCATGTTGACCCCATGTTGACCCCATGTTGACCCCATGTTGACCCCATGTTGACCTCATGTTGACCCCTTGTTGACCCCTTGTTGACCCCATGTTGACCCCTTGTTGACCCCATGTTGACCCCATGTTGACCCCATGTTGACCCCATGTTGACCCCATGTTGACCCCATGTTGACCCTATGTTGACCCCTTGTTGACCCCATGTTGACCCCATGTTGACCCTTGTTGACCCCATGTTGACCCCATGTTGACCCCATGTTTACCCCATGTTGACCCCATGTTGACCCCTTGTTGACCCCATGTTGACCCCATGTTGACCCCTTGTTGACCCCATGTTGACCCCCATGTTGACCCCATGTTGACCCCATGTGGACCCCATATTGACCCCATGTTGACCCCACGTTGACCCCATGTTGACCCCATGTTGACCCCATGTTGACCCCCATGTTGACCCCATGTTGACCCCATGTTGACCCCATGTTGACCCCATGTTGACCCCATGTTGAACCCATGTTGACCCCTTGTTGACCCCATGTTGACCCCATGTTGACCCCATGTTGACCCCTTGTCGACCCCATGTTGACCCCATGTTGACCCCATGTTGACCCCATGTTGACCCCATGTTGACCCCATGTTGACCCCATGTTGACCCCATGTTGACCCCATGTTGACCCCATGTTGACTCCTTTCGACCCCATGTTGACCCCATGTTGACCCCATGTTGACCCCATGTTGACCCCATGTTGACCCCATGTTGACCCATGTTGACCCCATGTTGACCCCATGCTGACCCCTTGTTGATCCCATGTTGACCCCATGTTGACCCCATGTTGACCCCATGTTGACCCCATGTTGACCCCATGTTGACCCCATGTTGACCCCATGTTGACCCCATGTTGACCCCTTGTTGACCCCATGTTGACCCCATGTTGACCCCTTGTTGACCCCATGTTAAACCCCATGTTGACCCCATGTTGACCCCTTGTTGACCCCATGTTGACCCCATGTTGACCCCATGTTGACCCCATGTTGACCCCATGTTGACCCCATGTTGACCCCATGTTGACCCCATGTTGACCCCTTGTTGACCCCATGTTGACCCCATGTTGACCCCTTGTTGACCCCATGTTGACCCCATGTTGACCCCTTGTTGACCCCATGTTGACCCCATGTGGACCCCATATTGACCCCATGTTGACCCCACGTTGACCCCATGTTGACCCCATGTTGACCCCATGTTGAACCCATGTTGACCCCTTGTTGACCCCATGTTGACCCCATGTTGACACCATGTTGACCCCATGTTGACCCCATGTTGACCCCATGTTGACCCCTTGTCGACCCCATGTTGACCCCATGTTGACCCCATGTTGACCCCATGTTGACCCCTTGTTGACCCCATGTTGACCCCATGTGGACCCCATATTGACCCCATGTTGACCCCACGTTGACCCCATGTTGACCCCATGTTGACCCCATGTTGACCCCATGTTGACCCCATGTTGACCCCATGTTGACCCCATGTTGACCCCATGTTGACCCCATGTTGACCCCATGTTGACCCCATGTTGACCCCATGTTGACCCCATGTTGACCCCATGTTGACCCCTTGTTGACCCATGTTGACCCCATGTGGACCCCATATTGACCCCATGTTGACCCCACGTTGACCCCATGTTGACCCCATGTTGACCCCATGTTGACCCCATGTTGACCCCATGTTGACCCCATGTTGACCCCATGTTGACCCCATGTTGACCCCATGTTGACCCCATGTTGACCCCATGTTGACCCCATGTTGACCCCATGTTGACCCCTTGTTGACCCCATGTTGACCCCATGTGGACCCCATATTGACCCCATGTTGACCCCACGTTGACCCCATGTTGACCCCATGTTGACCCCATGTTGAACCATGTTGACCCCTTGTTGACCCCATGTTGACCCCATGTTGACACCATGTTGACCCCATGTTGACCCCATGTTGACACCATGTTGACCCCATGTTGACCCCATGTTGACCCCATGTTGACCCCATGTTGACCCCATGTTGACCCCATGTTGACCCCATGTTGACCCCATGTTGACCCCATGCTGACCCCATGTTGACCCCATGTTGACCCCATGTTGACCCCATGTTGACCCCATGTTGACCCCTTGTTGACCCCATGTTGACCCCATGTGGACCCCATATTGACCCCATGTTGACCCCACGTTGACCCCATGTTGACCCCATGTTGACCCCATGTTGAACCCATGTTGACCCCTTGTTGACCCCATGTTGACCCCATGTTGACACCATGTTGACCCCATGTTGACCCCATGTTGACCCCATGTTGACCCCTTGTCGACCCCATGTTGACCCCATGTTGACCCCATGTTGACCCCATGTTGACCCCATGTTGACCCCATGGTTGACCCCATGTTGACCCCATGTTGACCCCATGTTGACCCATGTTGACCCCATGTTGACCCCATGCTGACCCCTTGTTGACCCAATGTTGACCCCATGTTGACCCCATGTTGACCCCATGTTGACCCCATGTTGACCCCATGTTGACCCCTTGTTGACCCCATGTTGACCCCATGTTGACCCCTTGTTGACCCCATGTTGACCCCATGTTGACCCCATGTTGACCCCATGTTGACCCCATGTTGACCCCATGTTGACCCCATGTTGACCCCATGTTGACCCCTGTTGGCCCCTTGTTGACCCCATGTTGACCCCATGTTGACCCCTTGTTGACCCCATGTTGACCCCAATGTTGACCCCTTGTTGACCCCATGTTGACCCCATGTTGACCCCATGTTGACCCCATGTTGACCCCATGTTGACCCCATGTTGACCCCTTGTTGACCCCATGTTGACCTCATGTTGACCCCTTGTTGACCCCTTGTTGACCCCTTGTTGACCCCATGTTGACCCCTTGTTGACCCCATGTTGACCCCATGTTGACCCCATGTTGACCCCATGTTGACCCCATGTTGACCCCTTGTTGACCCCATGTTGACCCCATGTTGACCCCTTGTTGACCCCATGTTGACCCCATGTTGACCCCATGTTGACCCCTTGTTGACCCCATGTTGACCCCATGTTGACCCCATGTTGACCCCATGTTGACACCATGTTGACCCCATGTTGACCCCATGTTGACCCCATGTTGACCATGTTGACCCCATGTTGACCCCATGTTGACCCCATGTTGACCCCTTGTTGACCCCATGTTGACCTCATGTTGACCCCTTGTTGACCCCTTGTTGACCCCATGTTGACCCCTTGTTGACCCCATGTTGACCCCATGTTGACCCCATGTTGACCCCATGTTGACCCCATGTTGACCCATTGTTGACCCCATGTTGACCCCATGTTGACCCATTGTTGACCCTATGTTGACCCCTTGTTGACCCCATGTTGACCCCATGTTGACCCCATGTTGACCCCATGTTGACCCCATGTTGACCTCATGTTGACCCCTTGTTGACCCCTTGTTGACCCCATGTTGACCCCTTGTTGACCCCATGTTGACCCCATGTTGACCCCATGTTGACCCCATGTTGACCCCATGTTGACCCCATGTTGACCCTATGTTGACCCCTTGTTGACCCCATGTTGACCCCATGTTGACCCCTTGTTGACCCCATGTTGACCCCATGTTGACCCCATGTTTACCCCATGATGACCCCATGTTGACCCCTTGTTGACCCCATGTTGACCCCATGTTGACCCCTTGTTGACCCCATGTTGACCCCCATGTTGACCCCATGTTGACCCCATGTGGACCCCTTGTTGGCCCCTTGTTGACCCCATGTTGACCCCATGTTGACCCCTTGTTGACCCTATGTTGACCCCATGTTGACCCCTTGTTGACCCCATGTTGACCCCATGTTGACCCCTTGTTGACCCCATGTTGACCTCATGTTGACCCCTTGTTGACCCCTTGTTGACCCCTTGTTGACCCCATGTTGACCCCATGTTGACCCCTTGTCGACCCCATGTTGACCCCATGTTGACCCCTTGTTGACCCCATGTTGACCCCATGTTGACCCCATGTTGACCCCTTGTTGACCCCATGTTGACCCCATGTTGACCCATTGTTGACCCCATGTTGACCCCATGTTGACCCCATGTTGACCCCATGTTGACCCCATGTTGACCCCATGTTGACCCCTTGTTGACCCCATGTTGACCCCATGTTGACCCCATGTTGACCCCTTGTTGACCCCCATGTTGACCCCATGTTGACTCCTTGTTGACCCCATGTTGACCCCATGTTGACCCCATGTTGACCCCATGTTGACCCCATGTTGACCCCATGTTGACCCCATGTTGACCCCTTGTTGACCCCATGTTGACCCAAGGTTGACCCCATGTTGACCCCATGTTGACCCCATGTTGACCCCATGTTGACCCCTTGTTGACCCCATGTTGACCCCATGTTGACCCCTTGTTGACCCCATGTTGACCCAATGTTGACCCCTTGTTGACCCCATGTTGACCCCATGTTGACCCCTTGTTGACCCCATGTTGACCCCATGTTGACCCCATGTTGACCCCATGTTGACCCCATGTTGACCCCATGTTGACCCCATGTTGACCCCTTGTTGACCCCATGTTGACCCCATGTTGACCTCATGTTGACCCCATGTTGACCCCATGTTGACCCCATGTTGACCCCATGTTGACCCCATGTTGACCCCATGTTGACCCCATGTTGACCCCATGTTGACCCCATGTTGACCCCTTGTTGACACCATGTTGACCCCATGTTGACCCCATGTTGACCCCATGTTGACCCCTTGTTGACCCCATGTTGACCCCATGTTGACCCCTTGTTGACCCCATGTTGACCCAATGTTGACCCCTTGTTGACCCCATGTTGACCCCATGTTGACCCCTTGTTGACCCCATGTTGACCCCATGTTGACCCCATGTTGACCCCATGTTGACCCCATGTTGACCAATGTTGACCCCTTGTTGACCCCATGTTGACCCCATGTTGACCCCATGTTGACCCCTTGTTGACCCCATGTTGACCCCATGTTGACCCCATGTTGACCCCATGTTGACCCCATGTTGACCCCATGTTGACCTCATGTTGACCACATGTTGACCCCATGTTGACCCCATGTTGACCCCATGTTGACCCCATGTTGACCCCATGTTGACCCCATGTTGACCCCATGTTGACCCCATGTTGACCCCATGTTGACACCATGTTGACCCCATGTTGACCCCATGTTGACCCCATGTTGACCCCTTGTTGACCCCATGTTGACCCCATGTTGACCCCTTGTTGACCCCTTGTTGACCCCATGTTGACCCCATGTTGACCCCTTGTTGACCCCATGTTGACCCCATGTTGACTCCATGTTGACCCCTTGTTGACCCCATGTTGACCCCATGTTGACCCCTTGTTGACCCCATGTTGACCCCATGTTGACCCCTTGTTGACCCCATGTCGACCCCATGTTGACCCCATGTTGACCCCTTGTTGACCCCATGTTGACCCCTTGTTGACCCCATGTTGACCCCATGTGGACCCCTTGTTGGCCCCATGTTGACCCCATGTTGACCCCATGTTGACCCCATGTTGACCCCATGTTGACCCCACGTTGACCCCACGTTGACCCCATGTTGACCCCATGTTGACCCCATGTTGACCCCATGTTGACCCCATGTTGACCCCATGTTGACCCCATGTTGACCCCATGTTGACCCCTTGTTGACCCCATGTTGACCCCATGTTGACCCCATGTTGACCCCATGTTGACCCAATGTTGACCCCATGTTGACCCCATGTTGACCCCATGTTGACCCCTTGTTGACCCCATGTTGACCCCTTGTTGACCCATGTTGACCCCATGTTGACCCATGTTGACCCCATGTTGACCCCTTGTTGACCCCATGTTGACCCCTTGTTGACCCCTTGTTGACCCCATGTTGACCCCATGTTGACCCCATGTTGACCCCTTGTTGACCCCATGTTGACCCCATGTTGACCCCATGTTGACCCCATGTTGACCCCATGTTGACCCCATGTTGACCCCATGTTGACCCCATGTTGACCCCATGTTGACCCCATGTTGACCCCATGTTGACCCCATGTTGACCCCATGTTGACCCCATGTTGACCCCATGTTGACCCCATGTTGACCCCATGTTGACCCCATGTTGACCCCATGTTGACCCCATGTTGACCCCATGTTGACAGTTGACCCCATGTTGACCCCATGTTGACCCCATGTTGACCCCATGTTGACCCCATGTTGACCCCATGTTGACCCCATGTTGACCCCATGTTGACCCCATGTTGACCCCATGTTGACCGCCATGTTGACCCCATGTTGACCCCATGTTGACCCCATGTTGACCCCATGTTGACCCCATGTTGACACCATGTTGACCCCATGTTGACCCCTTGTTGACCCCTTGTTGACCCCATGTTGACCCCATGTTGACCCCTTGTTGACACCATGTTGACCCCATGTTGACCCCATGTTGACCCAATGTTGACCCCATGTTGACCCCATGTTGACCCCATGTTGACCCCATGTTGACCCCACGTTGACCCCACGTTGACCCATGTTGACCCCATGTTGACCCCATGTTGACCCCATGTTGACCCAATGTTGACCCCTTGTTGACCCCATGTGACCCCATGTTGACCCCATGTTGACCCCTTGTTGACCCCATGTTGACCCCATGTTGACCCCATGTTGACCCCATGTTGACCCCATGTTGACCCCATGTTGACCTCATGTTGACCACATGTTGACCCCATGTTGACCCCATGTTGACCCCATGTTGACCCCATGTTGACCCCATGTTGACCCCATGTTGACCCCATGTTGACCCCATGTTGACCCCTTGTTGACACCATGTTGACCCCATGTTGACCCCATGTTGACCCCATGTTGACCCCTTGTTGACCCCATGTTGACCCCATGTTGACCCCTTGTTGACCCCTTGTTGACCCCATGTTGACCCCATGTTGACCCCTTGTTGACCCCATGTTGACCCCATGTTGACTCCATGTTGACCCCTTGTTGACCCCATGTTGACCCCATGTTGACCCCTTGTTGACCCCATGTTGACCCCATGTTGACCCCATGTTGACCCCATGTCGACCCCATGTTGACCCCATGTTGACCCCTTGTTGACCCCATGTTGACCCCTTGTTGACCCCATGTTGACCCATGTGGACCCCTTGTTGGCCCCATGTTGACCCCATGTTGACCCCATGTTGACCCCATGTTGACCCCATGTTGACCCACGTTGACCCCACGTTGACCCCATGTTGACCCCATGTTGACCCCATGTTGACCCCATGTTGACCCCATGTTGACCCCATGTTGACCCCATGTTGACCCCATGTTGACCCCTTGTTGACCCCATGTTGACCCCATGTTGACCCCATGTTGACCCCATGTTGACCCCTTGTTGACCCCATGTTGACCCCATGTTGACCCTTTTTGACCCCTTGTTGACCCCATGTTGACCCCTTGTTGACACCATGTTGACCCCATGTTGACCCCATGTTGACCCATGTTGACCCCTTGTTGACCCCATGTTGACCCCATGTTGACCCCTTGTTGACCCCTTGTTGACCCATGTTGACCCCATGTTGACCCGGGTGACCCATGTTGACCCCATGTTGACCCCATGTTGACCCCATGTTGACCCCATGTTGACCCCATGTTGACCCCTTGTTGACCCCATGTTGACCCCATGTTGACCCCATGTTGACCCCATGTTGACCCAATGTTGACCCCTTGTTGACCCCATGTTGACCCCATGTTGACCCCATGTTGACCCCATGTTGACCCCACGGTTGACCCCATGTTGACCCCATGTTGACCCCATGTTGACCCCATGTTGACCCCATGTTGACCCCATGTTGACCCATGTTGACCCCTTGTTGACCCCATGTTGACCCCATGTTGACCCATGTTGACCCCTTGTTGACACCATGTTGACCCCATGTTGACCCCATGTTGACCCCATGTTGACCCCATGTTGACCCATGTTGACCCCATGTTGACCCCATGTTGACCCCATGTTGACCCCTTGTTGACCCCATGTTGACCCTTGTTGACACCATGTTGACCCCATGTTGACACCATGTTGACCCAATGTTGACCCCATGTTGACCCCATGTTGACCCCATGTTGACCCCATGTTGACCCCCACGTTGACCCACGTTGACCCCATGTTGACCCCATGTTGACCCCATGTTGACCCCATGTTGACCCCATGTTGACACCATGTTGACCCCATGTTGACCCCTTGTTGACACCATGTTGACCCCATGTTGACCCCATGTTGACCCCACGTTGACCCACGTTGACACCATGTTGACCCCATGTTGACCCCATGTTGACCCCATGTTGACCCCATGTTGACCCCATGTTGACCCCATGTTGACCCCATGTTGACCCAATGTTGACCCATGTTGACCCCATGTTGACCCCATGTTGACCCCATGTTGACCCAATGTTGACCCATGTTGACCCCATGTTGACCCCTTGTTGACCCCTGTTGACCCCATGTTGCCCTTGTTGACACCATGTTGACCCCATGTTGACCCCATGTTGACCCAATTGACCCCATGTTGACCCCATGTTGACCCCATGTTGACCATGCCCATGTTGGACCCCATGTTGACCCCATGTTGACCCCATGTTGACCCCATGTTGACCCCCATGTTGACCCCATGTTGCCCATGTTGACCCCATGACCCCATGTTGACCCCTTGTTGACCCCATGTTGACCCCATGTTGACCCCTTGTTGACCCATGTGACCCCATGTTGACCCCATGTTGACCCCATGTTGACCCCCATGTTGACCCCTTGTTGACCCCATGTTGACCCCATGTTGACCCCATGTTGACCCCATGTTGACCCCATGTTGACCCCATGTTGACCCCATGTTGACCCCTTGTTGACCCCATGTTGACCCATGTTGACCCCTTGTTGACCCCATGTTGACCCCATGTTGACACCATGTTGACCCCATGTTGACCCCATGTTGACCCCATGTTGACCCATTGTTGACCCCATGTTGACCCCATGTTGACCCCTTGTTGACCCCATGTTGACCCCATGTTGACCCCATGTTGACCCCATGTTGACCCCATGTTGACCCCATGTTGACCCCATGTTGACCCCATGTGACCCATGTTGACCCCATGTTGACCCCATGTTGACCCCTTGTTGACCCCATGTTGACCCCATGTTGACCCCATGTTGACCCCATGTTGACCCCATGTTGACCCCATGTTGACCCCATGTTGACCCCATGTTGACCCCATGTTGACCCCATGTTGACCCATGTTGACCCCATGTTGACCCCATGTTGACCCCATTGTTGACCCCATGTTGACCCCTTGTTGACCCCATGTTGACCCCATGTTGACCCCATGTTGACCCCATGTTGACCCCATGTTGACCCCATGTTGACCCCATGTTGACCCATGTTGACCCCATGTTGACCCCAATGTTGACCCCTTGTTGACCCCATGTTGACCCCATGTGACCCTGTTGACCCCATGTTGACCCCATGTTGACCCCATGTTGACCCCATGTTGACCCCATGTTGACCCCATGTTGACCCCATGTTGACCCCTTGTTGACCCATGTTGACCCCATGTTGACCCCATGTTGACCCCATGTTGACCCCATGTTGACCCCTGTTGACCCCATGTTGACCCCATGTTGACCCCATGTTGACCCCATGTTGACCCCATGTTGACCCATGTTGACCCCATGTTGACCCCCATGTTGACCCCATGTTGACCCCATGTTGACCCCATGTTGACCCCATGTTGACCCCATGTTGACCCCATGTTGACCCCATGTTGACCCCATGTTGACCCCATGTTGACCCCATGTTGACCCCTTGTTGACCCCATGTTGACCCCATGTTGACCCTTGTTGACCCCATGTTGACCCAATGTTGACCCATTGTTGACCCCATGTTGACCATGTTGACCCCTTGTTGACCATGTTGACCCATGTTGACCCATGTTGACCCCATGTTGACCCATGTTGACCATGTTGACCCCTTGTTGACCCCATGTTGACCCCATGTTGACCCCATGTTGACCCCATGTTGACCCCATGTTGACCCCATGTTGACCCCATGTTGACCCCATGTTGACCCCATGTTGACCCCTTGTTGACCCCATGTTGACCCCATGTTGACCCCATGTTGACCCCATGTTGACCCCATGTTGACCCCATGTTGACCCCATGTTGACCCCATGTTGACCCCATGTTGACCCCATGTTGACCCCATGTTGACCCCATGTTGACCCCATGTTGACCCCATGTTGACCCCATGTTGACCCCATGTTGACCCCATGTTGACCCCATGTTGACCCCATGTTGACCCCATGTTGACCCCATGTGACACCATGTTGACCCCATGTTGGCCCCATGTTGACCCCATGTTGACCCCATTGACCCCATGTTGACCCCATGTTGACCCCATGTTGACCCCTTGTTGACCCCATGTTGACCCATGTTGACCCCCCTTGTTGACCCCATGTTGACCCCATGTTGACCCCATGTTGACCCCATGTTGACCCCATGTTGACCCCATGTTGACCCCTTGTTGACCCCATGTTGACCCCATGTTGACCCCTTGTTGACCCCATGTTGACCCCATGTTGACCCAGTTGACCTGTTGACCCCATGTTGACCCCATGTTGACCCCTTGTTGACCCCATGTTGACCCCATGTTGACCCCATGTTGACCCCTTGTTGACCCCTGTTGACCCCATGTTGACCCCATGTTGACCCCATGTTGACCCCATGTTGACCCCATGTTGACCCCATGTTGACCCCATGTTGACCCCATGTTGACCCATGTTGACCCCATGTTGACCCCATGTTGACCCCATGTTGACCCCATGTTGACCCCATGTTGACCCCATGTTGACCCCATGTTGACCCCTTGTTGACCCCATGTTGACCCCATGTTGACCCCATGTTGACCCCCACATGTTGACCCCCATGTTGACCCCATGTTGACCCCATGTTGACCCCATGTTGACCCCATGTTGACCCCTTGTTGACCCCATGTTGACCCCATGTTGACCCCATGTTGACCCCTTGTTGACCCCATGTTGACCCCATGTTGACCCCATGTTGACACCATGTTGACCCATGTTGACCCCATGTTGACCCCATTGTTGACCCCATGTTGACCCCATGTTGACCCCATGTTGACCCCATGTTGACCCCATGTTGACCCCATGTTGACCCCATGTGACCCCATTGTTGACCCCATGTTGACCCCATGTTGACACCACGTTGACCCCATGTTGACCCCATGTTGACCCCAATGTTGACCCCATGTTGACCCTGTTGACCCCATGTTGACCCCATGTTGACCCATGTTGACCCCATGTTGACCCCATGTTGACCCCATGTTGACCCCATGTTGACACCATGTTGACCCCATTGTTGACCCCATGTTGACCCCATGTTGACCCCATGTTGACCCCATGTTGACCCCATGTTGACCCCATGTTGACCCCATGTTGACCCTTGTTGACCCCTTGTTGACCCCATGGTGACCCCATGTTTGACCCCTTGTTGACACCATGTTGACCCCATGTTGGTTGGTTGACCC